>ONZH01006521.1:0-22968 GCA_900303285.1 Rhinella marina | reverse complement strand
ATGGGTACTCAGCCTAGATAGGTTTTCCTTGCAGCAATAATGACAAGACAATAAATACAGTGACATGGCTATTATAAATGCATAGTTATAGACAGTTTGCTGTGTCCCTTTTCACATTATATGTGGGACACTGCACTATCTAGGCCGAACACCTTGACTGGAGTCACGAACCAGTCCCAAATACCTTTTCCCCTTTTTAAGAGTGTCCGTGAGACGGCCCCAACCCCTTACCAGAAGTACCCTCGGGCTGGGTGGGCGTCACACATGATGGAGCAGCAGCAGCTGTACGGAACATGATGGTAGGCAGGTTGCAGCAGTGGCATTATGGTGGGGGTAGCATGATGAAGGAAGCAGCAGCAGCCGTACAGAACAAGATAGTAGGCACATGGCATGAAGGTGGCGGTGGCATGATGGAGGCAGTAGTAGCAGCTGTACAAAACATGATGGTTGGAAGGTCGCAGCAGTGGCATGATGGTGAGGGTGGCATGATGGGGGCAGCAGCAGCCATACAGTATATGATGGTTGGCAGGTTGCAGCAGTCACATGATGGTGGCAGTGGTATGATGATGGCAGGAAGGCAGCAACAGTGGCAAGACATATTTATTGGCCTCAGCCAGTGTGTGAAAATCCTCCCGAATCCAGGCTTGGTTGACTTTGGCAAAAGCGATGTTTTAGACACTGGTGGAGGACAACTTGGAACTTGGTCCATTTGGGTGTCACCATGCACCCCTGCAGTGCTGAAAACCCTCTTCGAGATGACACTGGAGGCTAGGAAAAAAAGAATGGAGTGTGCTATGTCAGTTCAGGTGAATGTTCCAGTCTGCCTGCCCAGAAATCTGTGGGGTTAGGGAACAGGGTATGCGCTAGATACTGGCCAGAGTTTAGGTAGATCTGAACCTGGGCATTGAGGCAGGAGCTGCCGGCTTGTTGACTGGCATCTGGCTGGTGCGGCATGTGGAAAAACTGCTCCATCATGTTGAGACTGGAAGGTTGCTGCTGTTGTTACTGCTGCAGCTGCTCGTGGCAGTGGGAGGAGGGTGCCTTTGCAGGGAATAGAGAGGGGCCTCCCTTTCAGACATGCTGGCAGTAGGTGTCTGCTCGCCATAAGCTGCATACACAGAAAGTTTCCTGGTAGTAACATAATTTGTCCTCCCTTTCTGTAAAAGGAAAACATTCCCCCATTTTACCTTGATAGCAGGGGTCTAAAAGCACGGCTATCCAGTAAGCATCAGACTGCTTGATGTCAATGATACGGCTGTGACTGCGTAAGCAAGTGAGCATACAGTTCACCATTCTGGCCAGCATGCCTGAGTAGCCAGGTCCTTCTAACTCCATCCTCCACTGAGATTATTGGGTGTCCTGGTCTGTGCCATCATCATCGTTCTCTTGCCCCCCCCCCCACCCACCTCCAACTTCTCTTGTAGTGACAGCTACTCCTCCTTCTTGAAGTTTCCTTTTGTGTGTCCCCAACAGCTATAGGGTGGACATCAATATGCGTCAACTGCTCTTCTTCTGCTGTGGTCCCCTGCTGCATGACCGTCAGCATCTAAGACAAATATGAGAGGGATGACATCGTTCATGCTGCAGTTGTCCCTTCTGACAAACTTCGTGGCCTCTTCAAAGGGCTTGAGCACCCCACAGGCGTCTCAGATGAGCTGCCACTGCATGACCTCGAAGTAATACATGCTCCCTACCGCTGAGGCTGTTTGGTTCATGACAAAATTGTTCACGGCTTTCCGCTGCTCTGACAGACGCTTGAGCATGTGCAATCTTGAATTCCAGAAAGTTGGCATGTCGTGGATTAAGCGGTGTAGCGGCAGGCTGTTTTGTTGCTGCAAGTCCAGGAGAGCGTTCCTTGCCACATACAAATGCCTGAAGTGCTTGGACAATCTCCTAGACTTTGCCAGCACCTTGCTCAAACCAGTGTCCTTTTTTTTTAAAGCGTTGCACCACTGCGTTGATGACATACACCATGCAGGGAGCATGTGTTATTTTGACCAGGTTCAGGGTGGCCAGTGTCATTGCAATTTAGGATAAGTCCCAAAATAGGACTTAATACTCAGTTGTCTGTAGTGTTACACCCAGAGAGCTAATTTTATTAGAAATACATGTTGGTGTAATCACACCCCCTTTGTCATCAATTTTAATATATCCAATCACAATCATACAAGTATACATTAAACAACAAATCAAATCAATGATGATGACAGCCAATGGCATACGCATTACTTCATCTATCTAGGAAATTCCATATGCATATATTAACTTCTGCTAAGTTACTCTTTTCCTATAGACATATCAAGTGATTATGAGTCATTTTTTATTTTTAAGCATACATGACATCTAATGGAGATTAGAGATTAAGATATAAGATATGGATATAAGAAGATGGAGACCACCTGATAATGAAATACACCCTAGCACAATTCTGTTCACCAGCTAACTAAATTTCTTTAACATTTTCCTCCTCTTGAACATAATTTGCTAATAGTCTAAAGAGAGTTTCCCAATTGACTATATTCAGTTCAAACCAGGGCCTATGGGCCATCCATTAACTGAGGTGTATCGATTAGACAGACCCTATATCATCAATGCAGATCTTATATCTGTTCTCCGATGGGATGGAGAAGGAGACGCAAGTAAATAAGTGTTTTCCTCCTCTTGTACACAGCCTGCTTAGGTATCCAGAGGATTCCCCCAATGACTACATTCTGACTGGATTCCCCAGATCAGGGCTGATAAGCCATTCATCATCTATGGTAAACTCCACTGGACACACTGCATTTTTCCCTGCACTTTCCTTTAACGTATTCCACGTTATTCCCTGCACAGCACAGGAGCACAATCAGAAGCAAGGCAAATGTCCAATAATCATCAGAGTTCAAAGTTGTCATTTCTAGGCTTTCATAGTTCTCATCTGAATCATCAAGTTCAGTATTCGCAGGCTGGATTAATGTGTATATATATTCCTCTCCTGTAGATTCTCCACGATTCACAGCACACAGGTTATTATTACAGTCAGGTGATGATGATAATATCTTCTTTCTGACCTTACTGCCAATTTAATCAGAAACAACAAATTTAGTATCCTTTTACAAAGAGAGCATCAACCTATCATTTTACTTAACTAAATCAGTTAATTGGGTTCAGTCAACACAGCAAATCAGTCTAATTAATGGACAATTCTTTATTAGAATTAGTGGCTCTATAAATCTCCCTTAACCTCTTAGCACAGCGGTCCCCAACCACCGGGCCGCGGCCCAGGACCGGTCCCTGAATCGATGTCTGCCAGGCCACGGTGGCAGGGGACAAGGAGATGAGCGCTTCCATTGTAGAAGCGCTCATCTCCATAGTTATCTGTATCGCCGTCGTCAGGACGGTGATACGGATGCCTGTGCTGTGGCAGGGCAGGGGAGGGAGAGGCGTCTCCCCTGCCCGTTCCTCTGATAGGCTACAGGCACTAGGCCTGCAGCCTATCAGAGGCCAGCTCAGGGCGGCGTGATGACATCATCGCGCCGCCTGAGCCGTACAGAGCAGGACACAGGCCGGAGGAGGCCTGCATCGCATCGCTACCAGCACCATGGAGGTAAGTATAAGTGTTTTTTTTTTTTTAATTGGACAACACTGAACTTCTTACTGGCACTGTGGGGGCACTTCTTATATTATTGAGGGGGTATTTATGGGGACACATTTTATTACCATATTTTTGGAGGGCATATATATGGGGCCCTTCTTATGGATTATTATTGGGGCATCTATGGGGGCCCATCTTAATGGCATATTATTGGGGGCATCCATGGGGGCCACCTTATTGAGATATTATTGGGGGCATCTATGGGGGCACTTCTAACTGGTACATTATTGGAGGACACTGTGGGGGCATCTATGGGGGCACTTATTGGTATATTATTGGGGGGCATCTATGGGGGCACTTCTTATTGTATATTGGGCTGCATCTATGGGGGCACTTCTTATTGGTATATTATTGGGGGCATCTATGGGAGTACTTCTTTAATAGTACATTATTGGGGGCATCTATGGGGGCACTTTTCACTGGCACATTGTTGGGGGCATCTACTGTGGCCTCAAAGAAGAGGTATTTTATATGGGGGGCTCTGTAAAGGGGCATTTTATAATATATTTTAATATATTTATATATATTAATAAGCACCTTGCGTGAATCAGTTAGCACCCCCCCCCCGCCTCCCCCCCTCCGGGCCCTGGGGAAATTGTCTACCGAGAAACCGGGCCTCGGTGCAAAAAAAGTTTGGGGACCACTGTCTTAGCATGTTCCACATCAGCAGCCACCCAAACCATACCATCCTCATCATGGCATGTGCATAGCATGATCTTTTTCCTCTTTCTCAATAAAATCTGCTCCGATACATTCTGCAATGGAAAACCTCTTTTCTTTTTCTTCAAACTCAGGGATGATTATCTGGTGCAGACCACTGAGCGGCGAGGTGGCAGCCATCTATATGCATCTGTTTCACATTCCACATACACATCATCATTTTTCGATTGCGTGATACTTGCCAAGTGGCTTGCTACTCTTTCAGTATGTTATAGACCAGTTTTTAAATCTGTTTAAACCTTTGTTAGTGAAGTTAGTGAAGTTAGGACACAAATTAGGACATAACGAACATAATGGGGCAAATGGGGCAAAGATGTAATACTCAGACTTTACTCAATAATCCAATCCTGATTAAACAATATCCAAGTGAGTCCACACCACCTTTCCTCTCACTGTGTGGATTATTTGCTAATTTTGTAATCTCTCATTATTCTGCATATATCATAAGCATTAAGTATACTATCAATGTAAATATGTTTGGCTTCACCAATGTTAGAATGGTGAACACAGCACTCAGTAGGGACCATCAAATCTGGGATCCAAACCTTTCCTTTATATGAACTAGGTACTAGTCTTTATGTCCAGATCTGAAAAGTAATCACACACATGTTTATGTTCAACAGTCAGAGTTGACCTGTAAGGGCTCCTACCACTTTAGGAGTGATGTGAAGTGTCACGTGCTCTACATCCAGTATTTATCTACTTACTACTTCAGCCAGTATCTTCCTTTACTGTTGCTTTTACTACAGACCAGGTGTTTCCTGAAAAATAGATCAACCTAGCCAAGGACATATTCATGCTGCCCCACCTTTGGAAACTTAATGCAGTCCTTCTGCAATCTCTGAAATAGGCAAGATGGCCTAGGTATATGCCTTTCCAGCATTATTACAGGCACACATCATGTAATCTTGGACAGACCTGGTGGCAGCGCTGCTGGACCCCTGGAATTCCCACTATCTCTCCTCCTGACACATACATCAACCCATGTGCTGAATTCATCATCAACAGGCAGAGTGCACTTGAGAAGGCACCATTTTACCTACCCTCCAGAGCTTGTCATCACTCATTGCTCTTACTTTAGAGGTCTTCTGGGCCTGGGTTGGCCGAGTCACGTAAACCTTAGGTTGGCTTCAGGTAATGGCTGGAGGTCTGCAGTTATAGCAGTTTAATCTCCCAACTTGTTGTCTTTTCTTTTTTTTTTTCTTCTGGACAGCATCAGGGCATAAAACAACTCTCACACACTCAGCACTCTTCATGGGTTTCCCATGGATCCAACAAAACCTCTGCTTCCCCAGATCAGACCATAATGATGGAAGATACCAAAGGCATATATGAACTCTATATGAATGTTAGTTATCTGACCACAACCATCTTACCAGCCTCAGTGAGTGCCTTCAGCTCTACCTCCTGTACTCACATTACAGAAGGGAGTGGTATTTAGGTGACAACATCAGTTTAGGCACTGATAGCATATCCTGTCTGCTGTGTGATCCATCTATACCATCTACAAGAGAAAACTCAATATTTGACGCAATTATCAATCAGATCTGAATGTACTTGCTTTATATAGTCTGGTAACTCAACCTCTTATCAAAATGCAGAAAATCTTCTGTAGACTCAAGATGCTTAAAGTGCTGTATCTGCCTCCAGATCTCTGGTTCATGGTCCACGTGACTGTCATAAAACAATTCTCTTAATATTTTTTATATGCTGTTCCTTTTTTCAAACAAATCAAATGCTCCCATCATGTTCAGAAAATAAAACAAAATAATCAGAAAATAAAAACCTTATCTATAATCTAGTTTTCACTGACAGATGAAATATTTGGTGACACAGTTACTTCAGACATTTCATTTGATTTAACCACATATTAATATACTATTTGATGATTTTGTTTGCAGACCTCTTATAAGCACACTTGTCTGAATACCACATTAATAATATTTTTAAAACAAACCAATCTTATTGTTTTATTTTTTCCACTTGCACGCTTATGCTACTTGTTAAAGTTAAATGAACCAATTTCACTTTTTCTTTTTTTCTCCAACTCTAGTGACATATCACGCTATCCGTGTTTAGGGAGGAACACAAGAGGCTGTCTCTGTATAATATAATTCTACGTCACTGTCACCACACCCTCTGTCGTCTGGCAAAATGTAACTTCTCCTTTTTGATCAGTTCTAGCTAGATGTAACATACAACGATTACAAGAACGAACGAAGACAAGACATGGGCCCATCACAAACTTCAAACACAAACAAATACAAGTACAGTATGCATTGGAGCTCCAATAAAAACTCAGAAAAATATATGCATGACTCCATGAAAAGTTTTCAGCACAGAATCAATGAAAATGATATTTTGTGCAGATCTGCCAAATACATATACACTCACCGGCCACTTTATTAGGTACACCATGCTAGTAACGGGTTGGACCCCCTTTTGCCTTCAGAACTGCCTCAATTCTTCGTGGCATAGATTCAACAAGGTGCTGGAAGCATTCCTCAGAGATTTTGGTCCATATTGACATGATGGCATCACACAGTTGCCGCAGATTTGTCGGCTGCACATCCATGATGCGAATCTCCCGTTCCACCACATCCCAAAGATGCTCTATTGGATTGAGATCTGGTGACTGTGGAGGCCATTTGAGTACAGTGAACTCATTGTCATGTTCACGAAACCAGTCTGAGATGATTCCAGCTTTATGACATGGCGCATTATCCTGCTGAAAGTAGCCATCAGATGTTGGGTACATTGTGGTCATAAAGGGATGGACATGGTCAGCAACAATACTCAGGTAGGCTGTGGCGTTGCAACGATGCTCAATTGGTACCAAGGGGCCCAAAGAGTGCCAAGAAAATATTCCCCACACCATGACACCACCACCACCAGCTTGAACCGTTGATACAAGGCAGGATGGATCCATGCTTTCATGTTGTTGACGCCAAATTCTGACCCTACCATCCGAATTTCGCAGCAGAAATCGAGACTCATCAGACCAGGCAACGTTTTTCCAATCTTCTACTGTCCAATTTCGATGAGCTTGTGCAAATTGTAGCCTCAGTTTCCTGTTCTTAGCTGAAAGGAGTGGCACCCGATGTGGTCTTCTGCTGCTGTAGCCCATCTGCCTCAAAGTTCGACGTACTGTGCATTCAGAGATGCTCTTCTGCCTACCTTGGTTGTACGGGTGGCAATTTGAGTCACTGTTGCCTTTCTATCAGCTCGAACCAGTCTGTCCATTCTCCTCTGACCTCTGGCATCAACAAGGCATTTCCGCCCACAGAACTGCCGCTCACTGGATGTTTTTTCTTTTTCGGACCATTCTCTGTAAACCCTAGAGATGGTTGTGCGTGAAAATCCCAGTAGATCAGCAGTTTCTGAAATACTCAGACCAGCCCTTCTGGCACCAACAACCATGCCACGTTCAAAGGCACTCAAATCACCTTTCTTCCCCATACTGATGCTCGGTTTGAACTGCAGGAGATTGTCTTGACCATGTCTACATGCCTAAATGCACTGAGTTGCCGCCATGTGATTGGCTGATTAGAAATTAAGTGTTAACGAGCAGTTGGACAGGTGTACCTAATAAAGTGGCCGGTGAGTGTATATATTAGGATTTCTTGGTCTTTTTCTTCACTCCTAAAAAAACAGGCACAATCCCCACCAAATTAAACATTTGGGAAAAACAACAGGCTTCCTTGACATCCATTAATTCGGGCTATAAAATAGAACTCACAAAATCTTTGCAAACAAACAAAATGAAAACTAATGTGCACATAATACCAAATGTAAGAATGAGCTCATCTTTTACCACGTGGATTTTCTTTTGACTCAATTCAAATTTTTTCTTTCCTGGATATCATTGCCGAACTTTGAGATTTTTGTCTTTAAGTTCTTATAGAAAATCTTCTTTACAAAAGAAACAGACAACATACTTCCTGTTTTTCACAAATCTACGTATAACCGCAAAGTCTGGGAAAGAAGAAGCCAAGCATACTCAAGCAAATCAAATGTCTCGGAACTTTAAACTTCACTTAAAGGGGTTGTCCCATGAAAAATATTCTACAGTTTTCAAACCAGCACCTGGATCTGAATACTTTTCTAATTGCATGTAATTAAAAATTTTGTATAGCTACTGAGTTATTCAATAACATGTATCTGTATAGGACCACTTAATTTCTTATTTCTTTGACCTATTCACATGCTCAGTTTCAACTTTTAACTGCCTCCTGAGCTGTGATAGGTAGAGCATGGACACGCCTCCTTAGCTGCAGCAGAAAAGACACTCCCCTTGAGCTGTCAGCTTGATATAAATCTAGCAGACAATGAATGAGGAGATCTCTGGATCCATGTAAGGTACAGGGCTGGTTCTAGCTTTGTTAAAACGAGGTTATCATGTCCTATATGATGTCTGATTTTTATTTTTTACATTATTCGTGGGATAACCCCTTTAATATTTTTTTTCCTTTAAAGACAAGTTTTTTACCAATCACTGAATGCACTGATAAATCACTAATGGCAGCAGAATACACTGACACCTTTTTTTCAAATACTACCACTACCAGTATACACTACCACATCTGCCAAAACAATAACTGAAATGGGAACTTTTGCAATTCTATGTTATCAAATAATGATTCTTGTTGGTCCATCCTCCTCTTCTGCAGAAATGATAAATTTATGACTTTCGGGGACCCCACAAGAGACGGAAGACAAAGAAAATGCTTTTTAATATAATATAATATATATATACATATATATATATATATATATATATATATATATATGTTCCCTTCCCAATTCTTTCTCCATCATTCTCTTTATGCCATCTTTGAAAACCACTGCTCCCAGCCTCTCACCTTCTCCACCTGCTCTTACCTTCTTCACCTGCCTAACCTTCAACGAATTAACGAATACGCTGCTTCTCTCACTGTGGAACTCTCTTTCAAACTTTCCAGATTTAAACCATCTAGATTTTCAGATTAATCATCTTTTGACATGCCTGCTCTTTTGAATATTCTGCTTATATCTCTCACTGCCCCTCCTCCTCTTTTGCCTCTCTATAATATCCACTGCAGTCACCTCCCTCCTCGAGGGGCGCCCCTCTTTCAGAGCCTTTGAATGCCTGATTCCCTTGGAGAAGAGTGGATCCGTCCCCTCTCCAACCGGACACACACCTTTTGTGTCCCACTACATTACACGTGAACCCAATGATTCACGTACCGCTGGTTGCTCATACCACGCAAAGTGTAACTAACCAGCCCCAGTTGCTCATACCACGCAAAACGTAACTAACTGGGCACCAACCTGCTCACACGATGCACAAAGCAAAGATACAGGTCTACTTAAAGGATCCCTGTGGACCTCACAGAGAGGTGGGCACTTTAAATACTAACTAAATGCAAGCATTGAAATCTCTCTTTCTTCATTTTCTAACTTCCTCTTTTTTCCAGTTCCTTAATTTCTATCACGGCATATTATAAAACACAGGCAATCTCTATCACTCTATCATACACAGTTCTGCAGTCATTTCTCATATATCACACATATATAACACCTAGGTTTCAGACACTCCATTTACCCTACCACAGACAAGGAGGTGTTCTTTTAAAATCCCAAAGATTCCGAAAAGGACAATACTTGAACATTGGTCATAACAAGCGGGAAGGCACGCATTGAAAAATATCTTACCTGTGTATTTGTGTATTTGAAGGTGCAGTTCCCAGTTGCCATAATGACCAAAGCTCTTCCACGATCGTCCCCTTGGATATCTGATGGATTCTTCCCGATTTCGGCACCACATGTCATTGCAATTTAGGATAAGTCCCAAAATAGGACTTAATACTCAGTTGTCTGTGGTGTTCAAATTATGTTAAATTTCCCCCTTCATGGTAAGAGGGTGCGGCTGCAGCACAAGAAATGCACGTCCAGTCGTTTCATTGCTGATCATGCATATCTCTCCTGGTTACACCCAGAGAGCTAATTTTATTAGAAATACATGTTGGTGTAATCACACACCCCTTTGTCATCAATTTTAATATATCCAATCACAATCATACAAGTATACATTAAACAACAAATCAAATCAATGATGATGACAGCCAATGGCATACGCATTACTTCATCTATCTGGGAAATTCCATATGCATATATTAACTTCTGCTAAGTTATTCTTTTCCTATAGACATATCAAGTGATTATGCGTCATTTTTATTTTAAGCATGCATGACATCTAATGGAGATAAGAGATTATAAGATATAAGAGATATGAATATAAGAAGATGGAGACCACCTGATAATGAAATACAACCCTAGCACAATTCTGTTCACCAACTAACTAAATTTCTTTAACACCAGGATGTTGCCATTGTCGCTAACCACCTTGCTCATGTGGAGTCTGCGGGGTGACAGCCAGCAGGATGTTTGCTGCTTTATGTACTCCTTGCCACTTGATGTACTGCTTGCCACTTGATGTATGGCTCGCCACTGTGGCTACTTTCTCCCAGGCTGATCAGCTTCAACACAACGTGGCAAAGCTTCACCCATACCTCCCAACTTTTTAAAATCGCAAAGAGGGGCAATATATGCGGCACATATCATGGCAGTTTTTTCATTCTAGGCCATGGCTCTAATTTCGCCCAGAGCATAATTACTGACTCCATCACTACTGCAGCAGATGGGGATCGGTTAGGTGAATGTAAGTTCCTTTATTTTTTTACAGCATGTGGAGCCCCTGGGACAAATTTTTTCTTGCACTTCAATATCCCTTTAAATATTGGCACATAAATCATCGGATTATACATAATTTAAGGTACAAATTGCACAAATTAATGAAGTTATGAGCTAATCTACAGGTAGTAACCATGCAGACACTTTAGTAAGGAGCACATTTATGCATTAATTCCCTTTAACCCTTTCAGTATCGGGCCACTTTTCACCTCAAATCCCAGGTGCAAATCTGACATGTGTCACTTTATGTGGTAATAACTTTGGAACGCTTTTACTTATCCAGGCCATTCTAAGATTGTTTTCTCGTCACATATTGTGCTTCACGATAGTAGTAAATTTGTGGCAAAATATTTCATTTTTATTTATAAAAAAATACCAAATTTAGCAAAAATTTGGAAAAATTTGCAAATTTCAAAATTTCTATTTCTTTACTTTCAAAATACATAGTAATACCTCCAAAAATAGTTATTATTTTACATTCCCCATATATATACTTTATGTTGGCATCATTTTATAAATGTCATTTTACTTTTTTGGGACGTTAGAGGGCTTAGAAGTTTAGAAGCCATTTTTCAAATTTTCACCAAATTTTCCAAAACCATTTTTTTAAGCACCAATTCAGATATAAAGTGATTTTGAGGGGCTTACATAATGAAACCCTCCATAAATGACCCCATTTTAGAAACTACACCCCTCAAATTATAAAAAAACTGCAGTTACAAACTTTGTTAACCCTTGAGGTGTTCCACAAGAATTGGAACATGGAGGAAAATGGAGGTGAAATTTCAAAATTTCACTTTTTTGGTAGATTATTCATGTTAATAATTTTTTTCTTGCAACACAGCAAGGGTTAACAGCAAACTAAACCTCAATATACATTACTCTGATTCTGCAGTTTACAGAAATACCCCATATGTGGTGGTAAACGTCTCTATGGCTTTGTGGCAGTGGTCAGAAGGAAAGGAGCGCCATATTGATTTTAGAGGCAAATTTTGCTAGAATAGTTTTTAGGCACCATTTTGTAATTGAGAGACCCTGACTTACCCCTATAGGGGAAACGCTCAAAGAGTGACCCCATTTTGGAAACTACACCCTTCAACGAATATATTAAGGGGGGTACTGGCCACTTTGATCCCCCCCCAAGCGTTTTACGGAATTTGGAAACACTTGGTAAAAATGAAAAGTTTCATTTCTTCCAATAAAATGTTGCTTTAGCCCCAAATTTTTCATTTTCACAAGGGGTAACAGGAGAAAAGCACCCCATAATTTGTTCCCCATTTTCTCCTGGGGCAACACCCCATATGTTGTGGTAAACTGGTGTGGGGGCACATCGCAGGACTCAAAACAGAGGGAGCGCCATATGGATTTTACAACACACATTTTGATGGATCAGTTTGCAGGAGCCATTGATTTTAATTTTTTTGAGGTATTGTCTTATGTGGGGGCTCATTTTTTGCGAGACAAGATGACGGTTTGATTGGTACCATTTTGGGGTACACAAGACTTTTTGATCGCTTGGTATTACACTTTTTGTGAGTCAAGGTGAATAAAAATAGCTGTTTTGGCATGGTTTTTTAAAAAAATTTTTTACAAAATTCACCTGGGGAGCCATCTCATGTGATATTTTTAAAGAGCAGGTTGTTACGGACGTGTCGATACCCAATATGTCTAACCTTTTTATTTTTGGAACGTTTTACACATTAGATGCATTTTTGAACAGAATAAAATCTTTTTTTTGTGTTGCCATTTTCAGAGAGCCATTTTTTTTTATTTTTCGGGCGATTGTCTCAGGTAGGGTATCATTTTTTACGGGACGAGATTACAATTTTTTTAGTACCATTTTGGGGTAAATACGCCTTTTTGATCGCATAGTATTACACTTTTTGTGGGGTAAGGTGACCAAAAAATGGCTGTTTTGGGCACTGTTTTTATTTTTTATTTTTTACTGTGTTCACCTGGCGGGATGGATCATGTGATATTTTTATAGAGTTAGTCGATACGGACGCGGCAATACCTAATATGCCTACTTTTTCTTTTTTTTTCTTTTTTTACTTTTTTGGGGGGAAATGGCATTTACTTTTTAACTTGAAACTTTTATGATTATTATATTTTTTTAACTTTATTTTTTAACTTTTCTTCACCTTTTTTTTTAACTTTTGGGGGTCTGATCCCCTTCACAATGCATTACAATACTTTTGTATTGTAATGCATTGGCTGTAAGTGTATTACTCACAGTAACACACTTACAGTCTGCTTCCTGTGCGATCCAGGGGGCTGGATCGCACAGTCTCGCAGGGATGGCAGCCACGATGCCTAAGGAAGGCATCGGGCTGCCATCCAAGCGATCGGGTCCCCGTCACAGCAGCGCGGGGACCCGTTGGCCCCGCTCGCCATCCTGAACATGCGGCACACCACATGTGCCGCGGTTAGCACTGACCGCGGCACATGAAGGGTTAATGCGCCGGCATCGGTGTTTTCCCCAGGGTTCCGGCACCTGGGCAGGAGCTCCGCCCGCCTGATTACAGCGCCATACATGTACGGCACTGGTTCTTGCGGAAGTGATTTTTGCACCGTACATGTACGGCGCTGGTACCCTAAGGGTTAAATATCAAAGAGGGACTTGGGTCAAAAAAAGGGACTGTCCCTCCAAAAGAGGGACACTTGAGAGGCATGTTGACCTGCCACATATGATAACGAGGGGAAGTACAAGCAACCCTGTGCCCAACTGCAGTTGGAGACAGGAACATGTCCATGTGCGGATAAGTTTCTGGTGTGGGAGCCAGGCATCAAAAGGACCTGGCTTCGCTGCCGGGTGCTGCCTTGCCACATTGTCCCAGGGAGCCATGAAAGACATGTACTCTCCCAGGCCATAAGAGCTCCTGGTGTCTACTGTGGTGTGAATCTAAGACCTCATGCACATGTCCGTATGTATTTTGTGGTCCCCCAAAAAACGGGTCGCAAAAAATACTGATGACATCCGTGTGCACTCCATATTTTGCGGAACGGAACTGCTGGCCCCTAATAGACAGTCCTATCCTTGTCCGTAATGCGGAAAATAATAGGACATGT
The DNA here is from genome assembly GCA_900303285.1 of Rhinella marina. Classification (NCBI taxonomy): domain Eukaryota; kingdom Metazoa; phylum Chordata; class Amphibia; order Anura; family Bufonidae; genus Rhinella; species Rhinella marina. The sequence goes on along the minus strand of ONZH01006521.1, from coordinate 8,813 downwards.
TCTATTTCTTTGCGGAATGGAAATACGTTTTATTTTTTTGCGTACCCATTAAAATTAATGATTTCGTATATGGTCCGGAAAAAAAACGGAAAGAAAATATGTTCGTGTGCATGAGACCTAAGAAATATTGATAGAACTATATTCAATCAAATCTCTATAAAATACTAATTATATGCAATATTTTTAAATAATAATTTTATATTCCACACTACCAATATGCCTTTGCTGGGCAAAATAACATAAAAATAAAATAAAAAATATTAATAGAAATATAAAATATATAAAATGTATATAAACATGTAACGTCAAATCATCTCCTTTTATGTATATTGCTGAAGTCCAATTATAATCCAGATATCGTATAGTTAATCGACTGCATAGATAGAATAGGTAGAGTGACATGAGCATCTATAACTCATCTATAGATCCATAAGAATAGGAACAGTCTCCATAAATCAGCACGACATGAGGGTCCAGCAGCAGATGCTTTGAAGGAGGACGCTAAGGGAGCAGTCAGCGGTCTATATTCGGAATCAATATCCATAGTGCAGCTCTGCATCAGCTATCAACATCCACATAGTGGACAGTATTAGGGGTGGACATACGGCTGCACGGGGGGGGGGGGCCTGGTGCGGCAGGGGTGCCCACAGAAGATTCGACTGCAGGGCACAGGGAGATTCCATTGTGGAAGCACTCATCTCCATAGTCATCTGTACGATACAGATGACTGCTGCTGCAGGGAAGAGGTGTTTCCCTTACCCGTTCCTCTGATAGGCTGCAGGCCTAGTGCCTGCAGCCTATCATAGGCCGATGCAGGCGGCACGATGACATCATCGTTCCGCCCGAGCGGTACAACTCGGGACACAGGCCGGAAGAGGCCTGCATCGCATCACTGAAAGAGTGTCATGGATGTAAGTATGTGAGTTTATTTTTTTTTTTATTAACACCACGCTGTTGCCCAGTATGGGGCATCTCCTAGGGGGCATTATACTGGCACACATGGGGGGGGGGGGAGAACTATGGAGACATCTCCTAGGGGGCATTATACTGGCACACATGGGGGATGAGGAGCACTATGGGGCATCTACCTGGGGGCATTATTTACTGGCCCACATGGAGGAGAGAATCACTATTGTAGCATCTATAAGGGGCCATTATGCTGGCACACATGGGGGGAGAGGAGCACTATGGAGACATCTACTAGGGGGCATTATTTACTGGCACAGATTGGGGGAGCACTATGAGGGCATCTACTAGGGGGCATTATACTGGCACACATGCGGGAGAGGAGCTCTATGGGGGCATCTACTAGGGGTCATTATATACTGGCACACATGGGGGAGGAGCACTATGGGGGCATCTACTAGGGGGCATTATATACTGGCACACATGGGCAATATGGGGACCTTGGCTCAACTGGGGGCACTAAGAGGGTTTTTTGGGCACACAATAGGGGCATTGGCATGCATTATAAGGGCACTATGGGGACATTGGCTCTACTGGGGGCACTAAGAGGAGGTATTTATTACTGCCACACAACAGGGCATTTTTTGTATCATTATTTTTGGGGAACATTATGTTTCCACTATTAGTGTCAGGGACACTGTTTCCTGGGTGCAGTTATTTTTTAGGGCACTCTGTGCCAATGATTACTGAAGGCGGTAGTATCTGTGTGTAACTAGAATTTGCAGGGGGACTGTTTCTGCATTATAGTTTTGGGGGCACAACAGGCACAGTATTGGAGGTGGCAGTATGGAGTGTTCAGAAGGTGGGAGGATGATGGAATAGTAGGAAACTAAGATGTCTGTCTGTGAAACTCTACAGAGAGAAGAGGTGGCTGAAAGAAATCATCATGTTGGCCTGGTCTGAAAAGAGAAGATTAAGAAAGAGAACATCTACATCTAAGGAGACGTCACTGGATATACGAGGTATATGGCGCTGTATTAGGCTACCTTCACATCTGCGTTAAAGACTCTGGCAGGCTGTTCCAACAGAGAACAGCCTTCTGGAGTTCACTGGATCTGGCACTGCTGGATGCAGACAGAATGCCCGCCGGCCCCATTAACTATAATGGGGTTCGGCAGAGATCTGGACAAAAATCAGGCAAAAATGCGGAGAATCGGTGGGGCACAAACTGCTGCATGCTGTGGTTTGGGTCCTGCCATTTCCTTGCATTTTCTGCCGGATTAGGTGGCTGGATTGTATTGCCACAGGTGTGAAAGTAGCCTTAGCCTGTACATTTGGATATGCTGTATGCGTAATGTTAGGAGGGAATAGGTTAGGTTGAGAATTTGGTGTAGGAGGGCCCAGGCACATTCTTTGCACAGGGGCCCTCTGCTGTCTGTGTCCGCCCCTGGACAGTATGTATACCTAACATTGACTTGTGGAGGTGAATTATCTAATATCATGTTTGGTTAACTGCACTTATCTACGATCTACAGTACTTATCTATGTTCTTCAATATATGTAGTGAATCATTACCACAGTAAGGCCAAGTTCAAACTACAGTTATTTAATCAGTTATTTCCATCAGTTATTGTGAGCCAAGACCTATAGTGAAGCCTAATCAGAGATCAGCTGTAATGGAAAGATCTGTACTTGTTCTGTGTTTTTGATCCGCACCTGGTTTTGGCTCACAATAACTGATGGAAATGAGAACAAATAAGGGCTCGTTCACATCACCGTTAGGGATTCCGTTCAGTCTTTCCGTTATAACATCGTTATAACGGAAAGAAACGGAGTCCCTAGGACGGACATCAAAATGGACACCTTTAAGAGGCATTCCGTTTTGATCCGTCATAATAGAAGCCTATGGCCCTGCATAACGGATCCGTCTGGTTGCCGTTATGCTGGACGGAAAACAAAGTCCTGTCGACAGGACTTAGCTAGTGTGAAGGCACCCTAGCATTAAAACAGCACTGCAGCACCTTCATTCTGACAATCAGTGCAGGTCTCAGAAGTCAGAGCCCCATTTTCCTTCCTTCCTTTAAGGCCCAAAATAGTAGTGATCCTAAGGCCTCTTTCACATGAGCGAGTTGTCCATCCAGATCTGATGCGTGAAGCAAACGCATAGCATCCAGACTAAATCCTGACCCATTCATTTTAATGGGCCTGTGTACATTTTTCACTAATCATTTCTGCGTTCCAGAAAAAATGCAGTGTGTTCTATAGTCTGCATTATTCACACAGCTCTGGTTCCACAGAAGTGAATGGGCTTGCGTGAAACATGGATTGCATCCTGTTGCAATCCATATGCAATGAGATGTAGTTTGTAATTCTTCAGTTTTTTTCATGTGTGTTTAAAACACATCAAAAACTGATTGCACCCACGTGGAAAAAACTGAAACACAGAACACAATCGCAGACAAAACTGACTGTACTTGCATGCAAAACCATCATTCTTTCCCTGAATAGATCCTGACACAATCCATATCATTCGTGTGAAAGAACCCTAGGGGCTAAGAATTTTACATGCAGTTTCCTCATTGCACAATATGAAGAATACCATTTGTTAATGATAATTCAGCTATGTGCTGTGCCATAAAATATTTTATCGTTTAATTACTAAATTATTACTATATAACTATTATTTTATGACCAAACAGTATATCAAAAATAAGTTTATAACCTCAATTTTACAATCATGTTAAACAATAATGAGACCTGTTTGGACAAAGAGCATTTCTTGTAAGGGCAGTGCATTTCTTTATTTGAGCTTTCTGGTTTTGCTAAAGCATGCATCATGGCAAAGGTCAAAGTGGGCTACATTATAATGCTGGGTTATTCAACTTAGAAAAGCATCATCTTTGAATATACATATTAGAGATGAGCGAATTTTTCAAAAATTCGATTCAGCTGGTTCGCCGAATTTTCCGAAAAGATTCGCTTCGATCCGAATAAATTCGTAGCGAATCACGTTAAAAAAGGTTACTTCCGGGCTGCAGAGAGCCTGGATAGTGGTGTAGAACACTTTGCCTTGCAGTAAAACGCATAGGGAGTCTACTGTGCTAGTGAAAGAATACTGTGAGCCAGTGTGACACGCACATAACAGGCGTCGCTCTTAGAATTGCTGCACACTTTTATGTATTTGGGCAGTTAAGGGGCCAAAACTCACCAAATAACTCAAGTCTGAACTCAGTCTTACAGGTCAATGTTAGCGCCAGCTATAAAGAATCGTGCAGAGGCCCATCCTACTAGAGCGCCAAAAGCACACGCCTTTAACACCAATTCACTGATTCCACATACATTTCGACAGATCCTGTTCTATTACACGCTTATACAAGCAGAGCCCCCCCAGACAGCGTGGAGATGGCAGTGGCAGCAGCATCAGCAGACTATAGAGTGGCATGACGACAGTGTGGCCAGGTGGCAGCAGCATGAGTAGGCCACAGAGTGGCAGAATAACAGACCCTGGAAGTGGCAGCAACAGTGGAAGTAGTAGTACAATTTGGAGGCCACAGTGTGGCGCAATTACATAATTTTGACGTAGCGGCAGCTAGGAGACGGCATATGGAGTCAGCGGCGGCAACAGCATCAGGCCGGAGAGTGGCATGGTGACATACCCTGAAGAGCAGACCATAAAAAAGAATTCTGATCAACTGTAGTATATGTTCTTATCAGTATCGGGGCTGGTTATGCCAGCGGACGGGAACGTAAGACAGAGGAGGTGCAGTGAAGGCTCAAGCTTTGCCTCAACTGTGGCAAAATGTCAGTATTGACACAGTACGCCAAGAAAGCTCGGAGTTCCATCTTGAGATCGAGCTGGTGGTCTACAGGGAGCTGAGCTACCACCTGTGGGAGCCCCTGCCTCTTGCCTCCCCCATGCTCATCGCTGAGTGTCCCGGGGGCCGGAATCGTTTACTTTTAAAAATTCGAGTGTTCAAAACAAACAGGGTTTCCTGTATACTTGAGCTATGAATAATGGAATAGGACTACAGAACGTACCAAAAATTTACATGCTGCTGCCGAGCAAAAGGTCCAAAAAATTCTAATCAATTTTGAGGCCACAGAGTTGCAGAATGACAGACCCTGGAAGAGGCGGCAGCAGCAATCGGACAAATTTACTAGGCCAACGAGTGGCACTGTAACAGCATCTGCAAGAGGCAGCAGCAGTCGAATACATTTCAAGGACACAGAGTGGCACAGTAACAGCCTCTGGAAGAGGCAGCAGTCGAATACATTTCAAGGCCACAGAGTGGCACAGTAACAGCATCTGCAAGAGGCAGCAGTCAAATACATTTCAAGGCCACAGAGTGGGAGAGGCAGCAGGAGTCGTACTAATTTTAATGAGACAGACTGGCACAGTGACATACCCTGGGAGAGGCAGCAGCAGTCATAAAAATTTAAATGCAACATACCGTAGAGTGGCACAATTACATAATTTGGAGGTAGCGGCAGCTAGGACACAGCGCGTGGAGGCGGTGTCAGCAGCATGAGTAGGCCACAGAGTGGCACAATCACATAATTTGGAGGTAACGGCAGCTAGGACACAGCGTGTGGAGGCGGCAGCAGCAGCATGAGTAGGCCACAGAGTGGCACAATTACATAATTTGGAGGTAGCGGCAGCTAGGACACAGCGTGTGGAGGCAGCAGCAGCATAAGTAGGCCACAGAGTGGCACAATCACATTATTTGGAGGTAGCGGAAGCTAGGACATAGCATGTGGAGGCAGCAGCAGCATACCGTAGAGTGGCACAATTACATAATTTGGTGGTAGCAGCAGCTAGGACACAGCGTGTGGAGGCGGCAGCAGCATGAGTAGGTCACAGAGTGACACAATCACATAATTTGGAGGTAGCGGCAGCTGGGACACAGCGTGTGGAGGCGGCAGCAGCAGCATACCGTAGAGAGGCACAATTACATAATTTGTTTATATAGAAACTGACGCTGCGACTATCGATTTAAAAGGAACGAGCCCAGAACCACGTCTTAACTGTTTTTTGGCCAATTCAACTTCGCCGAGGAAGTTTGATTTTTTTTCCCCCAAAAACACAACCCAAAATATAACCTTTTTTGGGTTTTTTCTGTTTTTTTTTAGAGCGACTGACGCTGCGACTATTGATTTAAAAAGAACGAGCCCAGAACCACGTCTTAACTCTTTTTTGGGCAATTCATCTTCACTGACTACGTTAGCACAATATCACGCTTTTCTGTTTGGATGGCAAATGACGAAAAAAATACTTAGTTAAAATGAACAACCGCAAAAAAATGTATTAACAGTTTTTTGGCCAATTCAACTTCGCTGAGGAAGTTTTTTTTTTTTTTTTTTTTTACCTAACAACACAAAAGATAACTTTTTTTTCTCTTTTTCTCTATATATGTACCCCAAACAAAGCTCTGACCCTCTTACTGCACTGCAACAAGGAACACTAGTGGTGCTTCTTTGAATAAAGCACTCCAATACAGCCTTTAGAAAAGAGTGCCCCAAACCCCAATGCCCAGTCACTGCTGCTCAGTGTACCAGAATAGCGATTTCACTGCCTGTGCTAGCTCTGCCTATGTTACCTCAGACCCTGCAGCCTGGCATTTTCTTGGGGCTACACAATTTTTTGGTATAAGATACAAATAGATATATCACATGGGGGCTGGATTTATTTAATCTGAACATGAAAATATTGTTTTGCACAATTCAAACTCACAATGTCTGGTTACAGAGGAGGGGGTGCTCCTTCTTCAAGCTGACTAGCCACACGGCACGGTAAATCCGTTCACTACTGCAGGCCAGGCAGACTTGAACTTCCAGTTGCCCCAAAGCCCATGCTCCCACAGCGCTCCATCACGTCTCTGGTGCCTCCTCCACTCTCTTGCCGTTGTGTTGTGACCTCACTGGAGGAGTAGGAGGCCACAGCAGCAGCATGGCAAGAAGGAGGAGACAGTGCCAGGTTTGATCCCCACACATAGGCTGTCAAGGTGTAAAACTTAAGCAATGTCCGATTGTGTGCAGAGAACAACATAGGAAAATTACAATCAAGAAGTGGTGATTAACCCCTTAAGGAAAGAGCCCATTTTGGCCTTAATGTCTGGGCCAAATTTTTAAATTCTGACATGTGTCTCTTCAATAAGTAATAACTTTGGGATGGTTTTACAGATTCCAGTGATTTTGAGATTGTTTTTTCGTGGCATATTCTACTTTATGTTAGTAATAGATTTAGGTCCATATTTGCAGTGTTTCCTTGTGAAAAATTCCACAATTTCATGAAAAATTGGAAAAAATTGCTTTTTTTTTACTTTAAAATTCTCAGCCTCTAAACTACATAGCGACACCACATAAATTAGATATAGATTCATATCTGCAATATGTCTACTTTATGTTGGCATCAGTTTTTTAGCGTGCTTTTATATTTTCACGGCATAAGAGGGCTCCATAGTTTAGTAGCAATTTTCCAAATTTTCATGAAATTTTCAAAATCAGATTTTTTGCGGGACAAGTCCAGTTTTCAAGTGTATTTGAGGGACCTGCATGTTAGAAAACCCAATAACTCACCCCATTTTAAAAACGTCACCCCTCAAAGTACTCAAAGTTTGTTAACCCTATAGGTGTATCACAGGAATAACCCAAAGATAGTCTGTAAAAATGGAAAATCAGATTTTTTAGACGTACACATTGATGTAACCCCAAATGTTTCATTTTCACAAAGGGTATAAGGATAAAAAGCCCCGCAAAATTTGTGGTGCAATATCTCCCGAGAACGGAAATACCCCATATGTCTATGTAAAGTACTGTGTGGGTGCACAGAACGGCTTAGAAAGGAAGCAGCGCAGTGTGAATTTTGGAGAGTGGATTTGGCTGGAATTGTCACTGTCGCGTTCACAAAGCCCCCCTGTGTCTGAACACTGGAAACCTCTCACATGTGACCCCATTTTGGAAACGACACCCCTCAAGGAACATCTCAAGGGGTGCAGTGATCAGTTAGACCCAATTGGTAAATTACAGAAATTTAGGAAAGTGGACAGTGAAAATGAAAAATCCATTTTTTTTTGTTTTCACTGTCCACTTTCCTTAATTTCTGTAATTTACCTATTGGATCTAACTGATCACTGCACCCCTTGAAATGTTCCTTGAGGGGTTTCGTTTCCAAAACGGGGTCACATATAGAGGGTTTCTACTGTTCAGACACCGGGGGGGGGGGGCTTTGTAAACGCAACATGGCCCCCAGTGACAATTCAGCCAAATCCACTCTCCAAAATCCAAAGGGGGCTCTTTCCTTTCTAAGCCATGCTGTGGGCCCGTACACCACTTTATATCCCCATATGGGGTATCTACATTCTCGGGAGAAATTGCATCACAAATATTGGGGGGCTTTTTCTCCTTATAACCCTTTTGATAATGAAAAATATGGGCCTGCCTCAACATATAAGTGTAAAAAATATTTTTTTTCATTTCCATTTTCTGTAAGTCACCTATAGGGTCTAACTGTTCACTGTGTTGGAAATTGTCCGCAGCAAAACAAAACGTCTTGAGACGACTTCTTCTTGAAAAGAGTCTTTCGTTTATTCAGAGACGAGAGCAGCAAGACAGCATTGAAATAAATATAAAAATCAGGCAGAATATTACATGAAGATGAAAGTGTGAAGCAGTAGGGGCAAAAAGGCAATGTTCCTCCAAAATCCTCAGACACAGACTTTTAAACCCCAAGAACAAAGGAATAATTAATATTATAATTCAGGTTTTCCGCAGTGTGCCGCAGTCCATAAGCTTCAATGTTACTCACATAGATTACATCATTATTTTAATAACACACATATACATAAGTTACACCTACAACAAATTCTGATTGGACTAAAGTTTCTTAACATGACCACTTCCTGTGGACG
>ONZH01006520.1:0-15639 GCA_900303285.1 Rhinella marina | reverse complement strand
AGCGTTCAGCTGTCTTTGCAGCAGACATTTGAGCACAAGCGCAAATACAATTCCAGCCACCCACATGCACAAGCCCTAAACGTCCACATCTCCAAATTGTTGAGCCTGGAGATGCTGCTTTATAGACTGGTAGAGACTGAGGCTTTCCGCAACCTGATGGCGGTGGCTGTCCCTCGGTACTTGGTCCCTAGCCGCCACTATTTTTCCTGATGTGCCGTCCCAGCCCTACGCCAGCACATGTCAGAGAAAATCATCCGTGCCCTGACCAACGCGGTTAGTGATAAGGTCCACCTAACCACGGACACGTGGACAAGTGCTGCCGGGCAGGGACACTATATCTCACTGACAGCACATTAGGTTAACTTAGTGGAGGCTGATACCGAGTCTGACCCTGGGGCCGCTCACGTACTGCCCACACCGAGGATTGCGGGGCCTACCTCGGTCACGGTTTCTCAGACTTATTATGCCTCTTCCTCCAACCCCTCCTCCTCCTCCTCCTCTTCGCACAGAAACACTGAGCCAACAGGCAATGGTTCTGAAGGCCAACTGGCACTCTATACAAACAATGTTTACGAAGGGCCACCTACAGGCCCTCTCTCCAATAAATTTTTTAGTAGCGTCAAATACAGACACTCAAAAAACAATTTTACATGAGGGAGTGTCTCCCCGTCTGCCATCATGTTCGGTCAGGCTGTCCGTAGGAACACCACCTCTGTCGTCCGCAGAAGCAGCCACTATGAGGAAGGCCACGGCAAGAACATCCCCTTTTCAATTGAGAACAAGTGGAGACTTGTAGGAGGATGACACTTTTCTTCGGCAGTGGATTCACTTTCCCCTTTATCATTGTCAGACAACAGTTGGTGAAAAAGTAATTGGCAATGATGAAGAAAATGTAACGGTGCAGTGGACCGTCTGTGAAGCAAACCTATATATTCCGACCATGCCAGCCAGTGGCATAGCTATAGGGGAAGCAGTGGAAGCGACTGCTTCGGGGCCCGAGCTCAGCAGGGGCCCGGGAGCAGTAGCAGGGATGTGGCAAATCAGCAGGGTAATATTTCTATTTCTCTCTCTTTCCAGGGGTGGGGTGGGATCGTAACGCTGCACATTGAAACAAGAGGATGGGGAGAGAGGGATTCTCCTACCTCTCCTCTGCGCTGCTGCACTGTGTAATCTGATTGGTGGAGGAGCAGTGAGAGGAAGCTGCTGCTCCACCAATCTTTTCAAGTAATACTTCAGTCACAAACAGGGCCCGCTCCCAGACTTCCAGAAGCACCATGTGGACCCTGCATGTGACCCTCTGCACTCCTGCCTGCCCGTCAGGCTGCCTCTCTTACCTGCCCCTCCACCTCCCTTTTAGTGCCAGCTGACCTCCTGCTCTGGCTGTAACAGACATCCAGGAAGCAGGAGCAACCCAGAGCAGCGCTGTCTCAGCCATCTGAGCATTGCTGCAGCCTGCCAGCCAGCCAGCCAATACAGCAGACCTTCAGACTCACTGCCAGCCTGACCAACAGTGGTAAGTTTGTGCCCCCTGCCCTGTACTGCACCCCCTATGCTGCATTCTGCCCCCTGCCCTGTGTCCCCTATGCTCCACTATGTGTGCCCCCTGCCCTGTACTGTACCCCCTATGCTGTATTCTGCCCCCTGCCCTGTACTGTGTCCCCTATGCTGTATTCTGCCCCCTGCCCTGTACTGTGTCCCCTATGCTGCACTATGTGTGCCCCCTGTCCTGTACTGCACCCCGTATAATGCACTGTGCCCCCTATGCTGCACTGTGTGTGCCCCCTGCCTTGTACTGTGTCCCCTATGCTGCACTATGTGTGCCCCCTGCCCTGTACTGCACCCCCTATAATGCACTGTGCCCCCTATGCTGCACTATGTGTGCCCCCTGCCCTGTACTCCCTGTGCTATATTGTGCCCTCTATGCTGCCCTGTACCCCATGCTGTATTTTTCCTCCTGCCCTGTACTGTGCCCCCATGCCACACAGTGTGTGCCTCCTATCCTGTACTGTACTCCTTGCCCTGTACTGTGCCCCGTATGCTGCCATGTGCCCCATATGCTGTACTGTGCGTGTCCCCCAGCCTGTACTGTGTGCCCCTGCACTGTACTGTACCCCCTATGCTGTATCTTGCCCCCTGCTTTGTACTGTGCCCCCCATGCTGCACAGTGTGTGCCTCCTATCCTGTACTGTACTCCTTGCCCTGTACTGTGCCGCGTATGCTGCCATGTGCCCCATATGCTGTACTGTGCGTGCCCTCCCGGCCTGTACTGTGTGCTCCTGCACTGTACTGTACCCCCTATGCTGTATTTTGCCCCCTGCCCTGTACTGTGCCCCCTATTCTTCACTGTGTGCCCCCTGACCTGTACTGTACCCCCTGTGCTGTATTTTTCCCCCTACCCTGTACTGTGTCCCCCATGCTACTCAGTGTGTGCCTCCTGCCCTGTACTGTACGCCCTATAATGCACTGTGGCCGCTATGCTGTCCTGTTCCCCTACCTTGTACTGTGCCCCCCATGCTGCACTGTGTGTGCCCCCTGCCCTGTGAACTCTCCCTTACATATGCACATATAGGATGCCAGGATAGTCATGAAGGGGGGGCACCATACAAAATCTTTCTGTGGGGTCCAGTCAGTTCTAGCTACGCCCCTGATGCCAGCCATGGGTTGTACATAAACTAATAACAGTTGGGTGCTTTTCTAACATGTGATGGGCATGTGCCTCGCCTTTCTTGGTTTGGGTGAGCACAATTGCCTTGAGGGTCACCACCAGGCTGTTGCCCGAGAATTTGGGGTAATGGTGGGATTAGGCAACCTCAGAGGCATCCATGCATGCTGCCCCTGCTGTTTCCTGTCCATCATTTTCTGAGGTTTCCAGGTTTTCACCCAGCCTTCCTTAGGGAGAGCCTTGGTCCCCTGCAAAACATGCTCGAGTCTCCCATTGACTTCAATGGGGTTTCGTTATTCGAAACGAGCACCCGAGCATTTTAGTGCTCGCTCATCTCTAATATAAACTTTATTGTTAGATAATATAAGTATAAAAACTAATTAAAAAGACAATGGTAGTGGCATAGAAGAAAAGAGGGGCTATCTGGAAAGTACAATCGGTATATTGTATGGCAGGACAACAGGGTACATAGTTATAAAGTGTATCCAAATAGTTACAATGCAAGTGCCAAAATAATCGTAATACATATAAGTCCCAAACCATACATCAAGTACAGGGCAATACAGACCAGTGCCACCTCAGACCCCAACGCACATTTTGCTGTCCCTTCCTCGGGGGATAGAGAAAGACTAAGCTTCCTGCTTATTTATAGTACCATAAATTGAATATATTAAAAACAGCTGGAGACATCATACCGTGTGCCCGAGCGTCTGCCTGTGGAAGGCACGTTACGTCACTTCCTTATCTGGTCACGTGATCGGACCGTATATATCAAAAAGTTATTATAGAATACTTAAAAGATGGATCCTTATTAAAGTCTGGAGCATGAACCGTTGTGGATCATCATCAAACCCATTCTGTTTTTCTCATATTGGCGTCATGGACTGTCTTGATTTCTCACGGCTTCCCTCATCTTATTTTTCGGCCCTTCCCCCCCTTTTTCCTTCCATTTTCCAGGGATAACCTTGGTATAGAACAACGTAGGACATTGAAGGAATTGAGTAAACTTACGGGAGTGGTAATTAAACCCTCAGATAAGGGAGGCAACGTGGTAGTTTGGCCCACATCCCAATATGAAAGAGAAGCATTCCGCCAGCTGCGGGATTTAAAATGCTACAAAAAAAATTACTTTTAATCCACTGATGAAATTTCAGGATGAATTACTGTCAATCTTGGAACGGGCATGTGATGATGGGGTGATTTCTCCACAAGAAAAAAAAAGTCTCTGGAATGAGTACCCTACTATTGTGACTTTCTACTTATTACTAGTGTTAAGCGAGCATGCTCGGCCGAACTCGCTGTTCGGCCGAGCATACCTACGCTCAGGTCCGCTCGGTGTTCGGCCGAACACCGAGTGTACTCAAGCGCAATGCTTGAGTCTCTTCCCCGCACATTTGTTCGCTGCGTAGCAGGGAGACTACTGGCATTCACTGTAATGTTGATTTGTACGCTAATGCTACGCATTGTATGCTAATGCATACGAATTTGTATGCTAACGCCGAACACCGAGTGTACTCAAGCGCAATGCTTGAGTCTCTTCCCCGCACATTTGTTCGCTGCGTAGCAGGGAGACTACTGGCATTCACTGTAATGTTGATTTGTACGCTAATGCTACGCATTGTATGCTAATGCATACGAATTTGTATGCTAACGCTACGCATTATACTCTAATGCGTACGAATTTGTATGCTACGCATTGTACGCTAATGCGTAGAAATTTGTATGCTAATGCTGCGCATTGTACGCTAATGCGTACAAATTTGTATGCTAATGCTACGCATTGTATGCTAATGCATACAAATTTGTATGCTAATGCATACAAATGTGTATGCTAATGCTACGCATTGTATGCTAATGCATACAAATTTGTATGCTAATGCTACGCATTGTATGCTAATGCATACAAATTTGTATGCTAATGCTCCGCATTTTACGCTAATGAGTACAAATTTGTATGCTAATGCTGCGCATTGTACGCTAATTCGTACAAATTTGTATGCTAAGGCTACGCATTGTACGCTAATGCGTACAAATTTGTATGCTAATGCTATGATTGTGCGCTAATGCGTACAAATTCAGTTATTTAGCATACATTTACAAGTGAAAGGAGTAACAGAGGAGAAGTCGCAATTCTGACCTTTTTCTATTAACCAGACACTCTCCCCTGTTCCGAGCGGGGGGTGCCTGGTTTAGTCCCATTGACTAACATTATGCTCGGGTGCTCGGCAGAGCACTCGAGAACGCCCTAGTGCTCGGCCAGAGCACCCGAGCATAGAGGTGCTCTCTCAACACTACTTATTACCAAAAATCCATATGCATGCAACGAATCCCCCTGGACGACCAATTGTATCTGGCACTAATAATTTTTGTGAACCCGTGTGCAAATTAATTGATCACGTGTTGAAACCGATAGTTGAAAGTCTCCCTTCTTTCCTGAAGGGCACTGGAGACTTACTGAGAAGGGTTGATGGTCTCCAACTGGAGGAGAATATGTTTATTGTGACCTGTGACATGGAGTCGTTATATACCTCCATTAATCATCACAACGACCTTGAGGCAGTTTCCCATTTTCTGAGGATGTCAGGTATTCAAGGTGAGTACAGTTCATTCAATTTGTCCTTACTTGAGTTTTCTCTCCATCATAACTTCTTCATCTTTAAAGGGTCCTTCTTAACCACTTCCCGTCTGCCCATTGACTATAAACGTCCGGGAAGTGGTTATCTATCTCTGAATGGACGTTTCTGAACATACAGAGCAGGAAGCGATATTGCGCTTCCTGTTCCGGCCCGGCGGTCACGTGATCGTCGGGGCCGGGAGAGTGCAGGAGCTGCCGGGTCTCTCATAGACCCGATCAGCCCTGCACTGAGGCTGTACAGCATATTATTATGCTGTACAGCCTCTCTGGGGATGTATTTCCCCTGCTACTGGGGCTACTATGTCAGCCCCAGTTACAGGAGAAATCAAGTGTAAAAAAAATAAATAAGTGAAGTTAAATGTCCCCCTGAGGTCTTGTATGACGTTATGGGGGACACAAAGTGTAAAAAAAAAAAAAAATCACATATATATAAAAAAAATAATAATTTTCCCCAAAATATTTCATTTAAAAAATGTTACAAATAAAAATAAATAAGGTAGACATATTTGGTATCGTTGCATCCGTAACAACTGGCTCTACAAAAATATCACATGATCTACCCCATCAAGTGAACGGTGTAAAAAAAATATAGAAAAATGCCCCTAAACTGCTTTTTTTTTAGTTAACCTCCCAAAAATTACATTAAAAAGTGATCAGAAAGCCGGATGTACCCCAAAATGGTGCAAAAAAAAGCACAGCTTGTCCCGCAAAAAATAAGACCTCACGCAGCTCAGTCCACAAAAAGATTAAAAAGTTATCACTCTTACAAACCATGACAAAAAATCCCATGTTAGAAAATGCAGATGCTGCTCCTCCCCTTCTGAGCCCTTTCGTATCCCCAAATAACAGTTTACGACCACATGTGGGGTGTTTCTGCAAACTGCAAAATCGGGGTAATAAATATTGAGTTTTGTTTTGTTGTTAACCCTTGATGTGTTACAGGAAAAAAAATGCTTAAAATGGAAAATCTGCAAAAAAAGTGAAATTTTAAAATTTCACATATAATTTGCTTTAATTCCTGTGGAATACTTAAAGGGTTAACAACATTTCTAAAACCAGTTTTGAATAGTTTGAGGGGTGTAGTTTCTAAAATGGGGTCATTTATGGGTGGTTTCTATTATGTAAGCCCACAAACTGACTTCAGAACTGAACTGGTCCTTAAAAAAGTTGATTTTGCAAATTTGCAAAAATTGCATCTAAAATTCTAAACCTTCTACTGTCCTAAAAAAAATAAAATGACACTACCAAAATGATGCCAACATAAAGTAGACATATGGGGAATGTAAATTAAAAAGGATTTTATGGGGCATCACTATCTGTCTTAAAAGCAGAGAGATTGAAATTTAGAAAACAGTGAATTTTTTTCAAATTTTCGTTAACTTTTGGATTTTTTTTATAAATAAAATTAAAACTTATCGACTCAAATTTTCCATTATCTTGAAGTACAATGTGTCACGAGAAAACAATCTCAGAATCGCTTGGATAAGTAAAAGCGTTCCAAAGTTATTACCACATGAAGTGACACATGTCAGATTTGCAAAATTAGGCCTGGTCAGGAAGGGGGGAAATGGCCCGGATGGGAAGTGGTTAATGATGATCGAACATGCTCGTACCGAGCTCAAAAAGCTCGGGTCCCCTGCGTGCACCCAGACGGATCCGTCATGACCTCAATGCATTTCAATGGGGATGGATCCGTTTGGTGTGACACACTAGTAAACGGATCCGTCCTGAATTGCATTGGGGTCATGACGGAACCGTCTGGGTGCGCGCAGGGGACCCAAGCTTTTTGAGCTCGTCTGGCGGCCTGTGCGCCAGCCTATGCCAACCTGTTCCTGGGGCTGTGGGAGAGGTTGATCTTTCTCACAGACCAGGTGGATCATATTGAGAAGGTCCACATGTGGAGTCATTGCATTGATGACATCCTTATTATTTGGCAGGGGTCCATTGAAGATCTGGATACCTTTATGGCCTCACTGAATTGTAACAACTTGAATATTAAACTTACATACAAGATGGGCCGCACTGATATAGATTTCTTGGATGTCTTACTAAAAGTCGACGCAAATGGATTTATCTGCATGGATATCTTTCGCAAATCCACTGCGGTAAATAGCTTCCTTCATGCTCATTCATCACACCCCCAACGGCTGAGTGACAGTATTCCAGTGGGTCAGTTATTAAGATTGCGCAGACTGTGTTCCCAAGATGGAACTTTAGAATTACAGGCCAAGGAACTTAGTGACAGACCTGGCTAGAGGATATAGCAAATCCGCACTAAAGAGGGGCTATATGCGAGCAAAACACTCTAAAAGGGCACCTCTATTGCAACATGTTCAACATGGGAAGAAAAGAAGTGATTAAAATGTGGTGAGATTTATCACCTCGTTCAATTCTGGACATGTGGAACTGACGTCTACTCCCAGAAAAAATTGGAACGTATTACGTAAGGATAATACTTTGAAAAAGATCTTGCCTCCATATCCCTCTATTACCTTTAGAAGGGAAAAAAATCTCTGTGACATGTTGGTACACAGCCTCCACAAGGCTATGAGCCCTTAGAGAGCCTTTGGCTCTAAAGGCCCCAAGTGGGGGTGTAAACCCTGTGGGGGTTGCATCGCGTGCCCTAATATATTGACCACTTCTTCTTTCACAGATGCATCGGGACGTAAGACTTTTAATATTACTCACACAATTTAGTGTGGTACAACTGGAGTTGCCAGCTGCCCGTACAGACTACTGTATGTGGGTTTAACTTCACAGGAGCTTCGTCGACGAACAAGAGAACATGTGCTGGGTATTTCCGCAGCAAAGGGTGAAAAAGATATTGCGACCCTCAAGACCATCCCATGACACTTCAGAACTCACCATAACTATGATGGATCCTTATTAAAGGTACGAGGAATTGATAGAGTCCTGGTGGGGAGACGGGGTTGGAATTGGAAACGATTACTGGGATAAAGGGAGGCCAGGTGAATATTCCGTTTGGATACCGTCTTAATGAATGTTTGACCTTTGCTCCATTTTTGTAATGTGGTCATCCATGGTAGTTGTCCTGTTCAGCAATTATTTCATGTTTTGATGACTGTGCTTTTGGTATATGTATAGGCCTAAACCTTTTTTAAATGCTGTTGTACCTGTTGGTTTGTCTTTATAATTCTTTTCCTTCTTTTTTTGTTGTATTTTAGTCTGGAGCTTTTCTGATATTGGCGTCATGGACTGTCTTGATTTCTCACAGCTTCCCTCATCTTATTTTTCTTCCCTTCCCCCCTTTTTCCTTCCATTTTCCTTTTCCCCTTGCTTCCTTTTCAGCTGCGAAGCGAATCCGAATATTTGGAGATTCACTCCGTTAAGATTCGAAAATGTTCTTAAGGCTTGCTACGCATTCGCTACGTACTTGTCCGATAAATTGTACGCTAATGCTACGTATAAGTTACTCTATACGCTGTTGCGTACAAATTCAATTACTTAGTGGACTTTTACTGTTAGTTCGTGGGCAAAAGCCCAGGAAGAAAGCGGTCACCTGACCGAGTGGGCAGGGCTTGCTCTGATTGGCTCAGGCTCGGTAAGCCAGTGACGCATCACTTTTGATGTGACTGCCTAGATGAGGAAAAGCACTGTGTGTGAAGTTCCTAAAGACTGAGACCTGTGTTGTTGAAATTGGGGTGTAATTGTTCAGGGAATCCATATTACACATCAGGGATACTACAGGACAAGTGCAGGGCCAGTACAGGGCTAGTAATTAATCAGGAAGGGAGAGAGACAGGAAGAGAGACAGGGAGAGACAGGGACAAAGACAAAGACCATCTGCAGGGTCACAGAGTCAAGTGAAAAATGTCTGGAATGGATAAGCAAAAGGGGTCTAGTTTCAGCCAGACCCCGAGCTCTAAAAAAAAGGAAAAGGTGGCACACGGCAGCACTGCCAAAGATCTACTTGTAGTATTTGCAATACTTGGCCGGTGTTCCACTGGGCTAACCCACCAAGGCGCAAAATTGTAGTGGAGGAGAAAGTGGATGAGGTAGTGGAGTGGATGGCACGCTCATCTCAGTCTCAGCCAGATGATCTGCTGTCATCTGCTGATACAGGATCCATATGTAGCCAGGGGTCAGACTCAGAGCGTTCCTCCTGCTCCACCATTCCTCTCCATCAAAGCCCTTAATTCTCATACGCAATTTGTACGCTTATGCGTACATGTTCAAAGAAGTTGCGTACCTTTTAAAACTGAACGCTCGTTATTAGTGCGCGAATGTTCGCAAAACGCCACATAATAACGTATGATTTATACGCAGATTTGTCTAATAGATTCGTAGAATATAAAAGTTCAACGTATAACAAAGTTTGTAGTGGCTCACCCTCCTGCAAATTCTGGATTAAGAAGTGCTTCAAATCACTGGCTATACCCTTCGCCGTGAAAGAAATTGTAATATAAAAGAGATACAGATGTGTCCACACTTAACTGATCACCTATCTCAACATGTCCTGAGATGTGTGTCACGAAGTGACGTTATAACTAAATTGGATAAATTGTAATACAACTTTCAGACACCAGGTGGCGCATTGTTTAACTAGCTAATACCTGAATTTAAGGTATTCACTTCTTACATTTAACCTAAATAGCAAAATATATTGTATACATTAAACAAATCGCTCCGAAGGATTTTTTTTTTTTTTAGTGTGCAATGATTATCATATTGTCAGGTCTGGTCACCGGAGAACAGTTTCTATGTTTTGCTTGGTATTCTGAGTTTTTGTGTGTTTCTGTTTAGTGCCTACGCCTTGCCTTTAACCATGTTCACACTGTGGGGTTGTTTTGGAGCCAACGCCCATCTTCATGTTTTGTTTGTCTACTTAGGGTTAATACACAGGTGCTGGGCTGAGTGGCTTCTCTGAATCTGGTCCATTCAGAACCTGGGGGTGGGATATCTTCCTGCATAAATACCTACCTTCCTCTCTGCTCCTTGCCGGTTTTTGCAAATCCTTGCTATTCCTGCTTGTGCGTTGTATTGTGTGTATTCTACTGCTTATTTGACCCTTGGCTCGTACCTGACTACTCTACCGTCTTCTGATTTTGTACTGACATTATCTCTGGTTTTCTGACACGGCTAGCTGACGATTCTTCAGTGTTTTGTTTGTCTCTGTTTGTTTTCCCTTTTCCCTGCACATTAGTCAAGTGTAATTGCAGTCCTCGTGGTTGTCGCCGTGTCGCCTAGGACACGGAGGCAATTAGGCAGGGACAGGGGTTGGGGAGAGCTCAGGGATCATATCTCCCTTTTCTGTGTACCCCAACCTTGACACATATATTTTGCCCGCTGCCATTGTTTACCACAAGTCTATATGCCGTATGCTATGAGTTAGGTACAGTAGACTTGGTGTCAGTATACAGTGCTAGTCTAGTATTATATTAGTTATATGCAAAATAGCACAAACCAACCACAGTATTATACATAGATAATTATACAATTTTAACAGTCCCATTATATGTTACAAATGTACATAATACAATTCAGGGTGTCAGTATATACCTCAATTTTACCATGACATTTAATATTCCTTAATGATTATCCAATCTGTGTATCTAATCCTATCATGTGTGATACTGTCTGCTGAACTGTGTATCTAATCCTATTCTGGGTGACAGTGTCTGCTAAACTACGTATCTAATCCTATCATTTGTGAAACTGTCTGCTGAGCTGTGTATCTAATCCTATCATGTGTGATACTGTCTGCTGAACTGTGTATCTAATCCTATCTTGTGTGATACTGTCTTCTGAACTGTGTATCTAATCCTATTCTGGGTGACAGTGTCTGCTAAACTACGTATCTAATCCTATCATGTGTGATACTGTCTGCTGAGCTATATATCTAATCCTATCCTGTGTGATACTGTCTGCTAAACTATGTATCTAATCCTATCATGTGTGATACTGTCTGCTAAGATGGGTATCTAATCCTATCATGTGTGATACTGTCTGCTAAGATGGGTATCTAATCCTATCATGTGTGATACTGTTTGCAGAGTTGTGTATCTAATCCTATCATGTGTGATACTGTCTGCGTATCCGTGTATCTAATCCTATCATGTGTGATACTGTTTGCTGAACTCTGTATCTAATCATATTCTGGGTGACAGCGTCTGCTAAGCTTTGTATCTAATCCTATCATATGTGATACTGTCTGCTTAGCTGCGTATCTAATCCTACCTTGTGTGACACTGTCTGCTTAGATGCGTATCTAATCGCAAGTTGTGTGATACTGTCTGCTAAGATGGGTATCTAATCCTATTCTGGGTGATACTGCCTACATATCTGTGTATCTAATCCTATCATGTGTGACACTGTCTGCTAAGATGGGTATCTAATCCTATCTTGTGTGATACTGTCTGCTGAACAGTGTATCTAATCCTATTCTGGACGACAGCATCTGCTAAACTGTGTATCTAATCCTATCATGTGTGATACAGTTTGCAGAGTTGTGTATATAATCCTATCATGTGTGATACTATCTGCAGAGTTGCATATCTAAGCCTATTGTGAATGATACTGCCTGCTAAGTTGTGTATCTAATCCTATCTTGTGTGATACTGTCTGCTAAACTGCGTATCTAATCCTATCATGTGTGATACTGTCCGCTGAACTGTGTATGTAATCCTACCTTGTGTGATACTGTCTTCTGAGCTGTGTATATATTCCTATCATGTGTAATACTGTCTATGAAGCGATTAGATGTATGTGTATAGAGTGTGATACTGTCTGCTGAGCTGTGTATCTAATTCTATTAGGTGTGATACTGTCTGCTGAGCTGTGTATCTAATCCTACCTTGTGTGATAGTTTTCTGCTGACCTGCGAATCTAACTCTATTAGGTGTGATGCTGTCTATGAAGCTATTGTTGTATCTTTATAGAGTGTGATACAGATAGAGATAAGGAGCTCTCCTTTGTGTAAATACTGTACACTCAGCCACTGCTCAGATAAGAGTGGTGGGGGAGGTGCTCATGTATTTCAGTCCCTGTATTTCCCTGTCTTGTGGATGAGGCCTGATTACCAGTTGAGTAAGGCGTTTTTAAATTCCGGTATTGAGTTCCGTCATAGGGGCTCAATACCGGAAAAAAACGCTTCCGTTTTGTCCCCATTCATTGTGAGTTGCGGCAGCACGGATTTAATTTCCCAGAGTTTCCTGTCTCTCTCTTTCTTACAATTCCCTCTAGAGAGGAAGGGTTTTATGGCAGAACAGATCTGGGCAAGAGGTCAGATGGAGGGAGAGATAAGAAGTTCCTTGCTGGGTGCAGGGGTTTTAGGCCCCATTCACACGACCGTATATTTGTGGGCCCGCATTACTGCGGACCCGCAAATATATGGGGGCCGCCCGGCGTGTGTTCCGCAGCGCTTGGAACACACGCCGTGCGGCCCCATTGAAAATGCCTATACTTGTCCGTGCGCACAGACAAGTATAGGACATTCTTCAAAAGAGCCGCGGCACGGAGCTAGCACCACAGAGGTGAATGGGGCCGCATCTATTCCCGCATTTTTGTGGATAGATATGGCCCCATTCATATGGTCATGTGAATGGGGCCTTAGGCAGTGCAGGAAAATAGGGGTGATAGTTGTGGGAAGCAGAAGCATTGTTTGCATTGAATATTTAGTTACAATTCTGGTATAATATGATTTTGTGCACTTAGAAAGTTTGCATTTTGGATGAAGACCAGTGTCTCAGAAGAACTAAAGCCTTACATTTACACGTCTAGGTGTGAACAATAGAGGAGGGACTGTATTTCCCTAATCAGGGACTAATCAAACAACAGCAGGATACAATGGTGAATAGTCAGGTAATAAAGACACAGGGAATGGAGACAGCACCATTGACATAAGCAGCAAATATGAGGCCTGGACACTTAGATGATAGGACAGTTGTGAGAAGCTACAGTATAATGCTGAATGCTGACATACCAGGAGCCAAAGCCAGAAGTATAAATCCCTCCTTTATAGTTCTAAGGCTACTTTCACACTAGCGTTATTGTTTTCCGTATTGAGTTCTGTCATAGGGCCTCAATACCGGAAAAAAAAGTTTCAGTTTTGTCCCCATTCATTGTCAAGGGGGACAAAATTGAACTGAAGAGAACAGAGCGCTCTTAAATACATTCCATTCAGTTAGTTACGTCCGCAGGCCGGAGAGCAAACTGCAACATGTTGTGTTTTACTTTCCATCCTGGGGGATCCGGAGCAAAACGTCCTGACCCACAATGCAGGTCAATGGGGACGGATCCATTCTGTCTGACACAATAGAAACCGGATCCGTCCTCCATTGACTTTCGATGGAGTTAATGACGGATCAGTCCCAGCAATGTTACAGATAAAACAACTGGATCTGTTCATAACGGATACAGACGGTTGTATTATCAGTAACGGAAGCGTTATTACTGAACCCTGCCGGATCCAGCAATAACGCTATTGTGAAAGAAGCCTAATTCCTTTCCAATCCGTTTCTGTAGACAGGTCTGCTTCAAATCCTCATCCAGAAAACTTTGTGTATTTACCCTTAGTGCATTCACATGACCATATTTTTGGTCTGCATCCGATCCACATTTTTTGAGGACTCATTCATTTCAATGGGGGCAAAAAGATGTGGACAACACCATGTGCTGCCTGCATCTGAATGTCTGCTCCATGGCCCCACCAAAAATATAGAAACTGTTCTCTTCTTGTCTGATTTGCAGGGGGGACTTCTCCATTGGCAATACAGGATGGGCAATATATATTTATTGGCAATGCATGCAATATGAGGAGGGAGATGGAAGGAGGATTATATACTGGCACTACAGATTTATAAGGCCTGAAATAAGGCCGAGGACTAAGCAGGAGTTGATTGATGGAATGTTTAAGTTCTGGGATGACGTCCTAACTGTACAACAATTACATTGGTCTGTATAAAGTCCTTCCATTAGTGATAGAAAGGAAAGCCAGTGGCATGTAACATTCTGTATCACTAAAGCTTTTCATGGAAGAGTAAAGGGCAGCCCTAGATCCATGCTGTGGTTCTGGACTACAGCTGCCCGATGGTAATTCATTAGGATTGGGAGATGTTGTAAATAAAAATGGTGCAATTGTTATTTTCTGCATTAAACCCAGGGGCGTAGCTATAGGGGGTGCAGAGGTAGCAGTCGCTACGCGCCCAGGAGCCTGAGGGGGCCCAAAGACCCTTGTGCTGCATAAGAAGACACACAAAGCACTGAGGGAAGGGGGGCCCAAGCTGAACTCTTGCACCAGGGCCCATGAGCCATTAGCTACGCCCCTGATTAAACCCATAATTAAAGTTTGTTCAAATTAAACCCTGAATCAGGAGTACTCTAGTTTTTTTTCTAAAGGTCCACAGACCTGGGTCTGCCAAAATAATTTAAAAAATGTAAGGGGGACAAAACCAGTGGCACCAGTGCTCTGTGGAAAGTTTTTTTTTTTTTTCTAAAAAATAAGCTCCGCCTCAGGGACTGAAAACAATAAACATGTTCTGTGCTATATTTTCCATTAGCAACATGAATGGGCTTCTATAACTAAGGATACATTCACACTAGCGTTTTATAATTCCGGCATTGAGTTACGTCACAGGGGCTCAATACCGGAATAAAACGCTTCAGTTTTGTCCCCATTCATTGTCAATGGGGACAAAACTGAACTGAAGACAACAGAGCGCTCCTAGAAGCATTCCGTTCCGTCTTCAGACCAGAGAGCAAAACGGTTTGCTCTCTGGTCCAGGCATCCGCACCAAGACGGATCCGTCATGACCCCCAATGAAAGTCAATGGGGACAGATCCGTTCAGTGTGACACAATGGTAAACGGATCCGTCACCTGCACACATACACACATACAGGCATACACAGACATATACACATCCATACTTACATGCTCCCGACAGGTCTCCACAGCGCAGGAGGAGCAGGATGGCGCACACATAGGGCGCTGTGGGGAATTGTCCTATGTGTGCGCCGTCCTGCTCCTCCTGCGCTGTGGAGACCTGCCGGGAGCATGTAAGTATGGATGTGTATTTGTATGTGTATATAACTGTGTGTGTGTGTGTGTATATGTACTGTGTGACATGTGTGGGGAGGGAGCGCGGTTCTGGCCCCACACATGTCCCTGCAGCAGCACGGATCCGGCGGCACCCTTCTCCTGCTGGATCCGTGCTGCCGCTAATGTGAAAGTAGCCTTACTTAAAGGGGTATTCCCATCTCACAAATGTAGTTGTATAGTTAGATATAGCCATACCAATATTATTACTAATAGAATGTATTTATATAAAATGTACCGTTTAGAAGATTTGCCTATTTGTATATCCATTGTCCCACACACATCAG
>ONZH01006519.1:0-43611 GCA_900303285.1 Rhinella marina | reverse complement strand
TAAACATAACTTCATAAAACATACATCCTCTATAATAAAATCATTACACAAGCGGACAGATCCCGCTATTTATGATGCTCACAGGATATTTTTTTCAGAGCTTATCACATAAAAAATCAGCAGGTACCTCCTGAGTGGTTTCTCCTTGTGGCTTAAAGAGGACCTCTCACCACTCCTGACATGTCTATATTAATAGTGTCATGCATTCCCCATGTAATAACAATTCTGGAACATCTATTCTTATGTCTCTATGTTGTGCCGTTCCTTTATTATTTCTACTAGAAGTTATGAATGAATTGCTATTTGCCTTCAGTAAAGGAACAGAGGGGAGGTGACCAGTTGGGGGTGTGTATCTGCTGAGTCTGATGGCAGCAACCTGATTGGATAGAGTGAGTCTGTGCAGGTACACGCCCCCAACTGGTCACCTCCCCTCTGTTCCTTTACTGAAGGCAAATAGCAATTCATTCATAACTTCTAGAAGAAATAATAAAGGAATGACACAACATACAGACATAAGAATAGATGTTTCAGAATTGTTAGTACGTGGGGAATGCATGAAGCTATTAAAATAGGCATGTCAAGAGAGGGGAGAGGTCCTTTTTAAGAAGAAGAAGAAGAGAAGTATGTCCGGCCATCACATGGTACTGATCCGGTATAATGTCACAGAGGGGCCTAACAAATGTCCCAGACCTGCCCTCAGTTTCTGCCTGTCCTTACCAGAGGCTCGGTATAATAGGCTGCTGGTCAGTGCACTGCCGCCAGGCTGTAATTGTGCGGAAAACTGCACGATCTAAAGCATTACACAAGTGGTGAAAGGATCACAGCTTCTAGACTCCAAGGAGGGCAAAAAACACAAGGTTCTGTTCAATAAAACGAAAAAATAAACTCTTTTATATAATTACATTTTTTTTAAAATACAGATTTGATTCCAACACAATCATAAATAACGACCCACAGAATAAAGAAAATGAAAAAAATAAAAAGATTAACAAAATTAGTCAATAAATGATATGTAACCCAGAATGGTGCCAATAAAAACAACAACTCATCCCTCAAAAAACAGTCTTCGTATGTGTACGGCAATGTGAATAGAAAGTTACTTTTTTGCGTAAATGTTTTTATTGTACAAAAATGTGATAAATATTCTACATATCTGATATCACCGCATTCCTACCGTCCCATAGAATAAAGGTAACAGGAAGCACCAAAAAGACTGTGAGGTTTTTTGGCCCTTCCCACAAAAATAAATTTAAAGGGAACCTGTCATCTCCGAAACCCCCCCTGAACTAGAGTAAGCGGTGTATAGTGTAAGTGATGCTGAATCCGAATATGTAAGTTTTATCTTCATACTCACTTCCATTCTGACGCTGTGCTCCCACAAACCTGCAGTAAAATGCATTGAGAGGACTCCGATGCTCATTTACATAATGGAGAGGACTCAAAGAAGAGTCCTGTCAATGTATTTTACAGCAGGTTTGTGGGAGCACAGCGTCAGAATGGAAGTGAGTATGAAGATAAAACTTACATGTTCGGATTCAGCATCACTTACACTATACACCGCTTACTCTAGTTCAGGGGGTGTTTCGGAGATGACAGGTTCCCTTTAAGTAGAAGCTAAGCAATAAATTGTAAATTATTTTCCGTAGATGTTTTATCTAAATCTTCCCGTTCTCTCGAGGATCTCTACTCGACATGCTCCACTACTGGGGGTGAAGAAGTCCCTGTACTGTCCAGAATTTCCTCCCAATTCCTGATGATGCTTAATCTGAACCTGTTCTTACTAATGTCCGGTTCTACCTGAATCTTAACTGAAAGCGGAGAATGGTCGAAATCCCCCGTTTCATACTTAACATGATCATTTTTGGTGCTCTCATTTCCTAGCACCATACTGATGAGTGACATGGGATGAAAAGTCTTAGAGCAGCAGGAGAATCTCCCATCTTTATCATTCTCAACCCTTTCTATAACCACAATAACCTCTTCCTGCACTCTCACATACTTGTACATCGGGGAATGTCGTCTGTTGCTCCCTCCTGACATACATGTACATGATGGGGTTAAATTCTCATTGCACCGGAAGATGCCATGACAGTTCAGTGAGGACGCACTCTGTGATAGCTAGACAAATAGCGATGACCGTTGGGAATCAATCGGTGTTCCCTGGCCAGCGTTCAGTGCGATAGGTCCTTTACTGCAGATGGACCAATCACAGTTCAGGGCAGCAGTTTAGAGCAGATATAAATGTATTTTCTGCCTCTGATCGTGTCACCTCTGTCAGAGAAGCAATCAGAGACAAGCTACTATTGAGATAGAGACACCACATGTAATTAACCCTCTCAGTGCCCACATCACAAAGAACATTATACACAGTACAGACCAAAAGTTTGGACACACCTTCTCATTCAAAGAGTTTTCTGTATTTTCATGACCATGTAAATGGTAGATTCACACTGAAGGCATCGGAACTATGAATTAACACATGTGGAATTATATACTTAACAAAAAAGTGTGAAACAACTGAAAATATGTCTTATATTCTAGGTTCTTCAAAGTAGCCACCTTTTGCTTTGATTACTGCTTTGCACACTCTTGGCATTCTCTTGATGAGCTTCAAGAGGTAGTCACCTGAAATGGTATTCCAACAGTCTTGAAGGAGTTCCCAGAGATGCTTAGCACTTGTTGGCCCTTTTGCCTTCACTCTGCGGTCCAGCTCACCCCAAACCATCTCGATTGGGTTCAGGTCTGGTGACTGTGGAGGCCAGGTCATCTGGCGTAGCACCCCATCACTCTCCTTCTTGGTCAAATAGCCCTTACACAGCCTGGAGGTTTTTTGGGTTCATTGTCCTGTTGATAAATAAATGATGGTCCAACTAAACGCAAACCGGATGGAATAGCATGCCGCTGCAAGATGCTGTGGTAGCCATGCTGGTTCAGTATGCCTTCAATTTTGAATAAATCCCCAACAGTGTCACCAGCAAAGCCCCCCCACACCATCACACCTCCTCCTCCATGCTTCACGGTGGGAACCAGGCATGTAGAGTCCATCCCTTCACCTTTTCCGTGTCGCACAAAGACACGGTGGTTGGAACCAAAGATCTCAAATTTGGACTCATCAGACCAAAGCACAGATTTCCACTGGTCTAATGTCCATTCCTTGTGTTCTCTTCTGCTTGTTGCCTGTCCTTAGCAGTGGTTTCCACCATGAAGGCCTGCTGCACACAGTCTCCTCTTACCAGTTGTTGTAGAGATGTGTCTGCTGCTAGAACTCTGTGTGGCATTGACCTGGTCTCTAATCTGAGCTGCTGTTAACCTGCCATTTCTGAGGCTGGTGACTCGGATGAACTTCTCCTCCGCAGCAGAGGTGACTCTTGGTCTTCCTTTCCTGGGGCGCTCCTCATGTCAGCCAGTTTCTTTGTAGCACTTGATGGTTTTTGCGACTGCACTTGGGGACACTTTCAAAGTTTTCCCAATTTTTCGGACTGACTGACCTTCATTTCTTAAAGTAATGATGGCCACTCGTTTTTCTTTACTTAGAATTTGTATTATGGCAAGAAAAAAGCAGCTAACAGTCTATTCAGTAGGACTATCAGCTGTGTATCCACCTGACTTCTGCCCAACACAACTCATGGTCCCAACCCCATTTATAAGGCAAGAAATCCCACTTATTAAACCTGACAGGGCACACCTGTGAAGTGAAAACCATTTCAGGTGACTACCTCTTGAAGCTCATCAAGAGAATGCCAAAGCAGTAATCAAAGCAAAAGTACTTTGAAGAACCTAGAATATAAGACATATTTTCAGTTGTTTCACACTTTTTTGTTAAGTATATAATTCCACATGTGTTAATTCATAGTTTTGATGCCTTCAGTGTGAATCTACAATTTTCATAGTCATGAAAATACAGAAAACTCTTTGAATGAGAAGGTGTGTCCAAACTTTCGGTCTGTACTGTCTATATATCTAACCAGTCCTAATAATCTATCATAGAACCAGTCCTGATAACGCATCAGTACGGGGCCCGAGTAGTCACACTGATATAGTTACATAGAAGACCGGTCACTGATATATCGACCAATTGACCTGATGAGGCTTTTGTACTTACTTTGAAATTCAGTGTCTGAATGGAGCATTTTCTGACTCCAGCTGGAGAGTGAGAGCACTTATAAGTCTTGTATTTGTGAACTATACTTCTTCTCGGTCCACCTGAAGCTCAGTTGAGAAGCTCCTTTCAGTGCACCTCCTCCCCTGCTGCTGCTCTCTCACACATGTTCAGTATAGGCTGTAGTAAAATAAAGCAACAGATGGAATTAGAGCTGTAATTCCACAGTGACACTTCTGCTGGAAGAAGGAGGATCTCTCACTAAATAGTTGTGACTTTTGGAAGTTAAAAAAGACAAAATGAAAATGTAAAAACAAAGATATATCCAGGGGTTAATAATGAATGCAGTTTGTGTTGAGGAATGTGGAGAGGGATCCTTTTAAGTGAACTTGTGTTAAAGTGATGTCCATTTGGTTCCATCTGTGTTAACAGAATGTAAGGCTGTTTGCAGACAGTTAGAATTTTCAGATTTATCAGTTTTATCACAATTAACCCTATGTAATTAAAGTCATGAGTGGGAGTAAATCAGAATTCTAATCTTTTTCAGGAAGTTATAGAATGTGTTATAAAGCTGGAATCAAGTGTGCAGTTTGTTTAGCCGAAGCCAGGAGTGGATTCAGAGTGAAAGGCTTATACTTCTCCTTCCTCCTGGATCCATTTTTAGCCTAATTTAGGATTGTCTGCTCTACAGTTTTGAAAAATAAATCACACATTTCATTTTTTTATCTTAACAGAAAATCCCATTAAGAATTCTGAGGGAAACTTCATCTTATCACTTAATTATAAAGTAGAAGAAGAAGATGATGATGATGATGATATCATGCAGCACTCTTCTGGAGAAAATCTCATTACTCTTAATATACACCCAGGACTTCACAGTACAGATCTATTATATACTCCCCCTAATCACGAGGAACCTTCTCCTGACCAATCACAGATTGTTACCACAAGTACAGTTCAGAAAGGGGATGAAAGATTTCAGTGTGGTAAACAGTTCAAAAAACGATCAAGACTTCCTACACACAGAATTCGCACAGAGGAGAAGCCACACTCCTGTGCAGAATGTGGGAAGTGCTTCACATATAAATCGCATCTTGTTATACATGAGAGAATTCACACAGGAGAGAGGCCATATTCATGTTCAGAATGTAGGAAGGGCTTTAAAATGAAATCAAACCTTGTTTTACATGAGAGAAGTCACACAGGAGAGAAGCCGTATTCGTGTACACAATGCGGAAAATGTTTTACACGAAAATCACATCTTGTTACACATGAGAGAAGTCACACAGGAGAGAAGCCGTATTCATGTTCAGAATGTGGAAAATGTTTTACACGGAAATCATCTCTTGTTACACATCAGAGATTTCACACAGGAGAGAAGCCGTATGGATGTTCAGAATGTGGGAAATGTTTTACACAACAGTCACATCTTATTACACATGAGCGATGTCACACAGGAGAGAAGCCATATTCATGTTCAGAATGTGGGAAATGCTTTTCAAATAAATCAAATCTTCTTTCACATCGGAGACGTCACTTGGAAGAGAAAGCATTTGCATATCAATTTATTAATGGACCTTTAAGCTAATACGTTTTATTTTTTGGTTGAATTTATCCTGGATCTCCCTAACAAGCAAATTATACTTCTCAGAGGTTGACTGTGACCGAGATCCATGGAGGAAAGGTATTGTGGATATAAGGAAGAGAAAAGGAGCCTTGTTTACTTCCACTACAGGACAACGACGCTCCATGTAATAGTTTTAGAACGTATGTGGACATTAGTATTTCATTGTCATTGAAATAGTTTATATTTAATAGTACAGGCATTTTATGTGAAACAATGACAATTGTTTTTTATTGTTTAATTTAGTGTTTAACGGGGAAAGGGGCTGACTTGAATTTTTATACTTTTTTGTAGTTTTTTTTTTTTAATACTTATTTTAACATAACATGCGATTGTCTGATCTCTTCTCCCATAGACTGTAATGATTTATCGTTGCAGCCTATAGGAGATATACAGTGTTCCTGTAAAGCCCTGCCACAGGCAGGCCTCAGAGTCTTCCAACGGCCCAAAGCTGCCATAGCAACTGAACGGTTCCCTCAACCTCGGCATGGGGGATCCATTTGAGCCCTGAGAGCGCATGGCTCCAGGAGAAAGATGCCACAGATGGTATGTTTGTCATTGATCACAGCATCACAGCAGGGGTTAAATGTCCGTGATCTACATTATTGCAAATTGCAAACAATGCCTCTGGTCTGCTATGTAAAGCAACAGCCACCCGGTGGCTACTATGGTGCCCGGTCAGCTTCTGAGTGGTTGCCATGATTAAAGTCTGTACATGTTTTAAAATTTTACTTGTGTGGCGATGTTGGAAAGGGGTTAATATAAAGTGGCTATTTGGCTATAATAGTGCTTGACAACACCCCTGCGTATTTCACATTTTTATTCCCCTTTTATCCAAATTGTCACTGCCAGGTCTTAGACTCAGTACCTTCTGTGTGTGAGGCAGAAACCTTACAAGATGAGCCACAGGCTTCACTGTGATGAATGAGAGGAATTTTTCTATGTCCTTTCCTATTTATTTTGAATCCACTTCTGACTGTGTTTGAGGATACTCCCAGGGACAGGGGCGGACACAGACAGCAGAGGGCCCCTGTGCAAGGAAAGTACCTGGGCCTCCTGACCTCCCCTGGACATAACCCCTTCTTCCCCCACTCAGCCCCTTTTCACAGACGCTCTCCCTTGCGCTGGGCTGTTTTGTTTACATTTTTACACTGCTAAGCGGAGACGTCACTGGCACTGATGGGAAGCTTTACAGGCTAGGGCGGCGCTAAAGCCTGTCTGTTAGGGCCGGGCTCATTGCTAGGCGGTAGTACCCCCTCCCCATAGTACCCCCAGTAATAAGGCTCCCTGCAGTGCCCTTAGTACTAATAAGCGCCCCCCCCCCATAGGGCACCCCTAATAGAAATAAGGCCAATCTATAAGGCACTTCTATAGAACCCTCAGTAGTAATGCTCCCCACCACTGCCCACAGTATTTACAATGTTTCCTGCAGTGCCCCCTGTAATTATAATGCCTCCTGCCGTACCCCCTAGAGTTATAATATTCTCTGTAGTGCCCCTATAAATTATAATGCTTGTCCTCTCAGGCAGGAACTTCTTCAGGGTCTTGTATAGTACGTACATGTACCAGAAAATAAAATGGAGCCGCCTCTGACCTGGTGTCTAAAGGAGCAGTGCACCCTGGCACAGACAGGGGGCAGTACAGAACATTTCATACTGCAGAGGATCTAATAGACAACCAGTAAAGGTGTTGTAGCAATAAAATGTCCATATTGACTGGCTGGATCGGAGCCTGAGGCGTTGTATGTTGAGTCTAGTTTCAACTTACGATGGCTCAGAACAGACCATAGAAAATATTATATCCTGAGGCCATTGTATCTTGTGGGATCCCTGTATATGGAAATAACCATGGGACTCTCGGAGCAGTGACTCCATGTGGAGTTGTCAGAAAAAACACAGGAAGGACTATAAAAGCAGACGGCACATCAAGTATATAAAATGTATAAGAGCCTTTATTAGACACCACAGAGTTAAAATACTGTATACAATAAAAATCCTATGAGGGATCCAAATACATCCGTACATAGCAATGTGCGTCCTGATTCCAAATGGAGATCATCACACGTGACCAGACACAATGAAATAACAACTTAGCACGGGCAAGGGGAATCTATAAAGGATAAACTGTACAGCTTATAGAGACAATACATGGTGTCCGGGTTTAGGGTGCAGACAGAACCTGCCGCCAGCACTATGAGCATTGTCTTTATGCGCTGTACATTGTATGCTTTATAGCAGGGGTGCACAACCTTTTCTGCTCTGAGGGCTGCAGTGTCCATTTCAAGGGGCCGCAAATAATCGATCGGCGCTCGTTTACATTGGTCTATTACACAAGCCGATGCAAAGTGAATGAGGAGCAATGATCGCTACTGCAGTCACTCCTCGGCAGCACACCCCTGATTACACAGACAGATGAGCTGCCAATTATCGTACATCCGTCATCCTGATAAAATATGCAAATCAGACAACAAACGAGTGATTGTGGCCAATTATACAGGTCATTTATCAGGAAAGAGTGATCCCAGTAATTGGCTGAATATCGTGCAGTGTAATAAGGGCTTAAAGGGATTTCCTGGTGAAAATTATTTTTTAACAAGTGCCTGCGCCGCTCCAGTCCTCCGCGCTGTCCCCATCTTCGAGTACATCTGGCAGGCTGTGGGCACAAGTCACATGCTCTGCTCTAACCAATGACTGGCTTCAGCAGTGATGTGGCCACAAGTAGCCCCAAGAACCCAGGGAACACTGACTCTTATTTTGCACTTTTTTGCACTTCTTTTGTTTGTATTTTATAATACTTTTATTTTTTTTTAATACATTTGTTTTACTTATATTTGTTTTATAATTTTTTTACACATAATTTGATCCCAAGAGATCACTAAAAGACCTTTTGTGAGGGGCACAGGTTTTTGTTTTTTTTATGATCCCCCATGGTAAGAGCAGTGAGACTATGGATTCTTTATGGTAAGAGCAGTGAGACTATGGATTCTTTATGGTAAGAGCAGTGAGACTATGGACTCTTTACTGTAAGAGCAGTGAGACTATGGACTCTTTACTGTAAGAGCAGTGAGACTATGGACTCTTTATGGTAAGAGCAGTGAGACTATGGACTCTTTACTGTAAGAGCAGTGAGACTATGGACTCTTTACAGTAAGAGCAGTGAGACTATGGACTCTTTACTGTAAGAGCAGTGAGACTATGGATTCTTTATGGTAAGAGCAGTGAGACTATGGATTCTTTACAGTAAGAGCAGTGAGACTATGGATTCTTTATGGTAAGATCAGTGAGACTATGGATTCTTTATGCTAAGAGCAGTGAGACTATGGATTCTTTACTGTAAGAGCAGTGAGACTATGGACTCTTTACAGTAAGAGCAGTGAGACTATGGACTCTTTACTATAAGAGCAGTGAGACTATGGACTCTTTACTGTAAGAGCAGTGAGACTATGGACTCTTTACTGTAAGAGAAGTGAGACTATGGACTCTTTACTGTAAGAGCAGTGAGACTATGGATTCTTTACGGTAAGAGCAGTGAGACTATGGATTCTTTACGGTAAGAGCAGTGAGACTATGGACTCTTTACGGTAAGAGCAGTGAGACTATGGACTCTTTACGGTAAGAGCAGTGAGATTATGGACTCTTTACGGTAAGAGCAGTGAGACTATGGAACTCTCTCCCTGAGGAGGAGGTGATGGTAAGTTCACTATAAGAGATCAGGAGGGGCCTGGATGTATTTCTGGAGGTAATAATATTACAGGTTATAGTTACTAGAGAGGGTTCGTTGATCCAGGGAGTTATTCTGATGTCTGATTGGAGTCGGGAAGGAATTTTTTTCCCCTAAAGTGAGGAAAATTGGCTTCTACCTGACAGGGATTTTTGCCTTCCTCTGGATCAACTTGTAGGATAACAGGAAGAACTGGATGGACAGAGGGTTTTTTTCGGCCTTATAAACTGTTACTATGTAATTACAGAGGAAACCGGCCTCCTGTGGGGCTTTGAACAAGACCCTGCAGCTCTGTTCTCCTCTGACCCAGAGACACCAGGGGATCACCTGATTGAATAGAGGCGTAAAGTCTTTTATTCACTGCATAGTACAATCTCAGCTACACACCTATTGGAGGTAATAAACCACTTTGGTCGTCTTCTCCTCTGATGCCCTGTTGTCAATGACAGCTGGTGACCCGATCTGCTCCCGCAGTGTGTTTCTCCCAGAAGGAGGGGGACCACAAATAGTGTCTCTGCAGGGGGACCACAAATAGTGTCCCTGATTTATAGCGATCATTGCCCCCGCTATGTTGTCACTTCACTGTCTGGGCACATGTGAGTTTCCTCATTTGTAATTAGGACACACGGAGATGTATTTGGATCCCTCATAGGATCTTTATTGTATACAGTATTTTAGATTTGTGGTGTCTACAGTGCCTTGAAAAAGTATTCATACCCCTTGATCTTTGCCACATTTTTTCACATTGCACCCACAAACCTGTATGTATTTTATTGGGATTTTATGTGATCGACTAACACAAAGTAGCAAGTATGTGTGAAGTGAGAAGAACATGATCATGGTTTTCACATTTTTTAAGAAATAAAAATCTTGAAAGTGTGGTGTGTTTTCAGCTACTGAGTCAATACCTGGAGGACCACTTTTTGCTGCAAGTCTTTTGGGGTAAGTATCTACCAGCAAAACTAGAGGATGACATTTTTGCCCATTGCTTCTTTGCTCGCGCTCAGTCAGATTGGATGGAGACCGTCTGTGAACAGCAATTTTCCAGTCTTGCCAGTTGCCACAGATTCTCAATGGGATTTAGGTTTGGACTATGACTGGGCCATTCTAACACATGAAGATGCTGTGATCTAAACCCTTCCATTGTAGCTCTGGCTGGATGTTTAGGGTCGTTGTCCTGCTGGAAGGTGAACCTCCGCCCCAGTCTCAAGTCTTTTGCAGCCTCCACTAGGTTTTCCTTGAGGATTGCCCTGTATTTATCTCCATCCATCTCCCCATCAACTCTGACCAACTTCCCTGTCCCTGCTGAAGACAAGCCTCCCCCCAGCATGATGCTGCCACCTCCATGTTTCATAGTGGGGATGGTGAGTTCAGGGTGATGTGCAGGGTTAGTTTTTTCCACCACAGAAAGTATTTTTAGACCAAAAAGTTTAACTTTTGTCTCATCTGTCCGGAGCACCTACTTCCATGTGTTTGCTGTCCCAAAGTAGGGGACTACACCTTGTTTTTCTGTGGGATACAAACTGGTTAATAAGTTCTCCCCATGTGCCAGGGGATGCGGTCAACCTCAGAATCAAGACCCAGGCGCTTGCTGGTTAAGCCCTTCAGGACCCTGGGATTGCGTTTTGGTTTTTCATTCCCCACCTTCCCATAGTCCTAACTTTTTTTATTTTTCCATTCACATAGCCTTATGAGGGCTTATTTTTTGCGGGACAAGTTGTAATTTCTAATGGCAACATTTACATTTACTTGCCATGTATAAAAATTATAAATGGGGTAGAATTGGGGAAAAAATGCAATTCTGACAAAGGTTTTTATTTATTTTTTTCTACGCCGTACACTATGTGGTAAAACTGACCTGTTATCTTCATTCTCCAGGTCAGTACGGTTACAACGATACCAAATTTATATATTTTTTTTTCTTGCGTTTTAATACTGAAAAAAAATGTAAACCTTTGAGAAAAAAAAAAAATTATCCCCATATTCTGACCCCTATAACTTATTCTGTAGTTATGTGTACAGGACCGTGTGAGGGCTAATTTTTTGGCGGGAGGATCTGTACTTTTCGGTGATACCAATTTGAAGTGTGTGAAGCTTTTTGAAAACTTTTTATTAAAAAAAAAATTATTGGAAAGTTGAAGTGACAAAAAATGGCGATTTAGGTGTTTTAATTTTTTTGCCCGTTACACCATTTGTCGTATGCCATTAATATAGTTATATTTTAATTTTATGGGCATTTTCGTACACAACGATGCCCATGATGTTTATTTTTTTATTGGTTAAATATTTTTATTTATATTTTAAGGAAAGGGGGGGGGGGATTTGAGCTTTTATATTTTTTAAATATTTTATATTTATAAAAACTTTTTTTTATTGTCACATTGTGTGACAATAACTGGCAATCATTAGGTTGCCCATAGTGTTCTTTGATGGATATATAGCCATCAAAGATCACTTCATTTGCTCTATAATGATCCAATGCTCCAACCTAGTTTTGGTATTTACCTGAAATAGGCTCCGAAGCCTGCTTGAGGCTTTGGACTATTTCAGCAGTGTAACAGGTTCACTGATCTCAATACTGTTACCGGACCGGAAGTGCGCGGCTTCCGGGCTGCTCAGATGCCTGAAGGGGAAAATGCATGCGATCAGCCTTATGACTGATTGCATACATGTGCCACGGGTGTCTGCTATTTAAAATAGCAAAAACCGGGCGGCTATGGCGCTTGCTGCACGTGCGAGTGGGCGCCATGTTTAGGAACCGGACTTGTACATGTACGGCGGAGGTCCTTAAGGGTTAAAGGATTCTCTGCCGGGCAATGCCCATAGAGCCAATTTTATTAGTGGTACATTGGGGGTCTAACCATCCCCCCTTTAGCCATCAGTTTTAATATGTCCAATCGCAAGCATTTATTAAACAACCAATCAGAAGTATAATGGAAAAGTACACCTAGACACATACAAAATACTGCAATACTTTCTATACTTCATAATGTCTCAGTGCCTGAGTAGTTCCCTATTTGCAGCAACTAAGTTCCATATAAATGTTACAAAACAGAACCAAAGGAAACTGACTATATTTCCTAATTCAACTTAAAAATTCATGCTCCTCATAGTCATAATGTATTAGCAGAAGAGAATGGAGAACACTTGATGACTAAGTGCATAATTGTTTGGCATAATTCATGTTCATTAACCACTTAATTCCTTTCACACCCTACATGGCTTGTGGCAAACTGCAGACGGGACTTCTTATGGCTTGCCACTCTTCCATAAAGGCCAAATTTGTGGACTACATGACTAATAGTTGTCCAGTGGACAGATTCTCCCACCTCAGCTGTGGATCTCTGCAGCTCCTTCAGAGTGACCACAGGCCTCTTGGTTGCTTCTCTAATTAGTACTTTCCTTTCCTGAGCTGTCAGTTTAGGTTGCGGGCCATGTCTTGGTAGGTTTGCAGTTGTGGCCATACTCCATCCATTTTTGGATGATGGAATGAACAGTGCTCTGTGAGATGTCAGAGCTTGGGTATATTTTGTTCAACCTAAGGGCTCAAGCACACAAACGTGTGCAGTCAGTGCCCGTGCTGTGGACCGGAATTTGCAGTCCATAATGCACGGGCCCTGACAGTGGGGCCGCCGGACAATGGGTCCGCGATCCGCATCCAACCGTCCGCACTGCAAAAAAGTAGTGCTTGCGCTACTTTTTTGCAGTACAGAGGCACGGCCAGAAACACCATGGAAGCACACCGCAGTGCTTCCGTGGTGTTCCAATCCGTGCCTCCACTCCGCATCTCTCGGATTGCGGACCCATTGAAGTGAATGGGTCCGTGATGCGGGCTGCACACGGCCGGCCGTGTGCATGAGCCCTAACCCTGCTGCTTTACACTTCTCCACAGCTTTATCCCTGACCTGTCTGTTGTGTTCCTTAGTTTTCATGATGCTGTTTGATCACTTATGTTCTCCAACAAACCTCTGTGCAAACATTTAAGGGGTAATAAAGTTTGTTATATATTTTTACATACTTAATGTGTTTGCTTTTATTGTCTGGCTATCAGGAAGTCTATTCACTGCAGGGAATGCCACCAGTCTTTACCAGAGAACTTTGTGTTTGGTGCTTGCACTACCTGTTAATCACGTAGACTTTATTCTGTACAAAATGAATCCAGGGAATGTTTTGTCTTGGTGTTGATTAGAGATTTATCTCTGTCTCTGCAGCCTCCAATTTTGAAAGGGTCCAGCTGTGCCTTATGTTGGAAGCTAGGCAGAGAGGAGCTGGGTTCTGGTCTGGATGGGACACCTATGCTTTCGCTCTGCAGGTGCTGTTCCTAATGAAGAAAAATTGTCTTGCAGTTCTGCAGTTCTGACATGTATTGTCATGGAAAATTTCTAAGTATGGGATGCTGTAGTAGAAGCAAGACATTGGCTGTGTTTTCCTCGGAGAAGTCTTCACACCTGAAGAGATCCATGGATAGGAAAGTGGATTTGTTACAATAAATTTTAAAAAACCCTATACCTCACCTTCTGCAGCCTGTAAAACAGCCATGACCTCTATTTCTAGGACAAGGGTACGGCAAATCTGGCTGAATCATTTGTGTTAAGATGTGTTAAAAAAGTGTCTAGGGGAGAGATGCATTGATTTCTAATGATAATCTTGTCTCCCTTAGTCCTGTGTTGTCAGGGTATTTTACATACATAATGTATTAAATACATTACATACATAAAGTACTGATTGGTTCTGTACACTTTAATTATTAGATCACTTTCTATATTCTTTGTAATGATATTCATTGTAATATAGTGAGTTACAGATAGTTAGATAACATATACAAATCCCCCATTATGCTGAGATGGTTCCATTCCAGAGTGATTATCTCAAAGACATGCTTACTGCATAATGGACTTCCTTAGTAGGAGGGGCTGAAAGGTATACATTTTTCTGCACAAAGAAAAATAACTGGAAATTTTGTAAGCTCAAGTGTCTAGTATCACCATGTTCTACGACATGGGGACAGGAGTCACCCCCATTGTGTTGCAGGGCAGTGATTATTTACTTTTACTACTTTGTATGTGATTTGTCTGTTTTATATTTTTTATAACATTTAGTAAATATATTTATTCACTTAGCCTGTGTAAGCTTATTTATTCTTAAGTGTTTTCAGGATAGCTGGGTAGCTGTATAGTTTCAGGGATATCACACAGTGGGGACTTGTAGCTGAGAGCAGTGTTGCAGCCATAAATCATTCATTGAAGGGACAAGAGGAATGGAAATGGGTGGGGCTTTGAGTAGCTGTTTGTGAATGTGTGAAGTTGTTGCCAAAAGGAATTTGATGTATGTTCCAAAAAGTTCTGTGTGAAGTTTGTAGTCAAAGAATAAGGTGTGGCTATGAGCTATGTGTGGATATATGATATGGTGCCAAAACAGGGAGGACTTCACCATCTTACCAGAAGGGGTGGAAGTAGATAAACTAGAGGGGAGGGAGAAAAAATGGGTGGATGCTACAGACAAAAAGGCAGACTATTGTACTCATCCTTTAATTACAAGACACCCTTATGAAAGAAAAACGAGAAGTTCTTTGCAAATTTATTGAAAAAAGTGAAGTTTCTTGCGTATGTTTTTTAATGAAAAAAAACTTTTGTTTCAACATCAAGGAAAGGTAGGCACATCTGTAAACTAAAACACCCCATTGGGTATCTGAGAAGACTTATGAATAAATGTGATATTAATGGTTCTGAGTTTTATTGTTGACAATGTAGATGACTAAACTGGTATTATTGGTTAAATAGTTTACATTGAAGATACCAACGAATGAAGGCATATTACAAAAAAAAGTATGTTTTTTTGTTTCACATTAAAATATACTGTAAATGAATATGCAACTGAAACAAAACTAAGAGAACTGTGATATATTGTGCAAAATGGGATGTTATTTCTGGCCAAGTCAAATAATCAATGTCCAATGTTATTCACCAATTTCAGGTTAGCTCCACCTCCCTGAGTTAGGAATAGTTAGATAAAATATACAAACCTCCCATTGTGCTGAGAAGGCTGCATTCCTGAGTGATTATCTTAAATATGTGTACTGCGCATTGGATATCCTTAGGAGGAGCTGAAAGATTTGTCTATTTTATATTATTTTCATCATATTAGTAAATATTTTATTCACTTAGCCTGTGTAAGTTTATTTATTCTTAAGTTTTTTGAATTCATGTTAAAACAGTCCTAACAGCAGCAGGATGACGGAGTATTTCTGTCCCTGTGTACTGGTAAGATAGATGGAAGTTTGAATGAAAAAAAAAAATTTAACTGGCACTTCCTTTCCCCTATAAATCCCCAGGGCTCCCAGTATCCTTTATGTTATTATAAAAAACTAACTAGGGAGGGACACTTGTGCTGCTGTTAGGACTAAGGGAAACAAGATTACCGTTAGAAATCAATGCTTCCCTTACCACCAGCACAATAATGGGGAAATAACAATAAGTATCCCCATAGCGAAGGCAATTCAGTATCGAATGTCCAAAGGCCCTTAGACTCTGAAATCTGGGATTACTATTTCTTCCAGATCAATTAAAGGGGTTGTCCAAGTTATAAAAAAAAATTATATATATAGTACTTTAAATCTGATGGGCAGCAAAATATAACTAAGTTAAGCAAATTTTAGGCCAAAAAAATCTCTATTTCCTCATTTCCCTGGTTCTCTTCTGGCTTTTGTTTACATGCAGTAATAACAATCTCTGCCCCTCTCCCCTTCTCCGTAAAGGGAGTGAATACAAGTGCTGAGTGACATGTCTGCCTTCTGGGATACTCAGCAGCATGTTGTGTGTGTAGTCCCAGCTGTACAATGACACTGCTGATACACACAGGATCTCCCCCCTATCTGTACTTGTAGTTTGCATCTCCTCCAGATCAGCTCTGTGTCTGTAGGGTGAGGAGGGCAGATCCTGTGTCTCTTTACATCTGCAGCTGCTATTGTAAAGCCTTCAGTGTGTTCTGGCTGAAGGGGTTAATGTTTTATATATATCTGAAGGAATCCAGGGAGAGCAGATAGCAGGAGCCCGGCAAAGCAGGGGTGTGTGGCCAGCACAGTGACGTCTCGTGTACAGACTGTTATCTGATCTCTGAGGCTTGTGCACGAAACATCACACAGCAGGGAGATAAGCTTACATCACAGGTCATGTGACCCTGAGTTAACTCTAAGAAACCAGCAGCTTTAGAAGCAGAAAGTGTACGGAAAAGCTGTTGTATTTGACTAGTTAGAAACATACAAAGGACAAAAAAAATAACTCGGACAACCCCTTTAAGTCAATCAATTAAGACTTCGGTTCTTCATCTCCTCCAAAGATTGTTGGAAATGGCAGTGTTAGAAGCAGTGCCATCTTCAGAAACAGAAAATTCAAAAAGGAGCACTGTTCGATCAATCGTGTTTTGGAGAGAAACATTTTTCTGCCCGCAATACATCTCATGGATGTTTACTTGGATGTTCCCATGTTGCCCAGCCACAAGAAATTCCCATGTTCATAGTGCACACAAATGCAATCTTTATCTGCAGATCACTTATTTGCTCTTCTGCATTTCTTCTGCTCCCAGGGTGTTACCAGGAGCACAGTGTTTCTGACAGGCTCCCTCGGGATGCAAGGTGTGACTGACATCCCATACTTGGATGATGGGCAGGTAAAGGTATCCTCCAAACAACAGCTTCTGATGGATCTGCACACAACCATGCAGCTATTACAGGATAATGGGTCCCTGATCAGTTACAAGAAGTCACAACTACTAGAATTAGACTTACCTACTTCTGTTTCCTTGAAACCACCATGACGGCCACAAGGAGATTGACCACACAAGTATTGGCCCTGAAACACAGTCCTGGTCAGAGTATGTCCAGGACTTACAGGCACTAATAAATAAGGTGCATAAACAGGAGACTGGGTGGTCCTGAGGAGACGCCTCAGAAAAAGCCTT
Organism: Rhinella marina; assembly: GCA_900303285.1. NCBI lineage: Eukaryota > Metazoa > Chordata > Amphibia > Anura > Bufonidae > Rhinella > Rhinella marina. The sequence continues at coordinate 26,212 of ONZH01006519.1, read as the reverse complement.
GACCCCCAATTTGAAGGACTCTTCAAGTCTTCTTGACAACTGCCACTTCAGTAAAATTACAAGGAAAGGCACATTGGGTCTATGCCAGCCATTGCAACAAAGTTCTGAGTGTTGAGACTGGAAGAGACTATTAATCCTGGTGCAAAGAATATATGGACTCTTAATAAGATGCTGAAGGAGGACTGAATGATCCAACAAGCAAGGTCTCCCCCGGAAAGATCCGGGATGTGATTGTGATGTAATTTGCAGGATGCTCAGGAGGGAATCAGGTGAAGAGATAGCAAGTCCTTGACAGCACATGTCAATGTACCTCCTGAGCAATACCTCAAATTATTCACAAAAGGGAGAATTTGTGAGGGAAAGCATAAAGACAGCTATTTTGTATATGTATTAATTTTATATCTATGTGTAACCTGCACTTAGATAAGAGGGGGATTTATCCTTGGAAAGAAGGAGTACAAAGTCCACAATGGGCCCCTAATCCACCCATGCTGATCATTCATTTTCTTATCTCAAACTAGACATAGTAACCTAAAACTTGTCTACACCTAGGACACTTTTACTTTGTCTGTGTATAAATACATGCACTGCAGGATCAGGATCAGTGATAAAAAAGGAAAATAGTACAAGAGTACAAGAAGCACTGTGACAGAACACAGGGGCAGATAGTGCACAGCTATGCCCGGATCCAGCAGCAGCCAAAACACATTGCTGAACATGATGGAAGATTATTCAACCACTGCACCAACCAGATGCAATCAGCAAACTGATAGACACTAACTGAACAACCAGGTTCATTTCTACATAGGGTTGCCTCGGGGATAGATAATTCGATACTGAATCGATACTCTTATACCAGTATCGATTCGGTACTGGAATTTCCTATTTTGCGATACTAAAATAAAAAATTCTCTTACCTGTCCTGCGCCGCAGCTCCGCTCCGGGTCCGGCGCTCCTCTTCTTCTCTGGGCCTGCGCCGCACTGTCCTGACCGCGTACAGCGTCAGGACGTAGTGCGCACACTTTGACCTGATGCTGCACGCAGTCAGGTGACAGTGCAACGCCGGACCCGGAGCGGAGCCGCGGTGCAGGACAGGTAAGAGATTTTTTTATTTTATTTTGATGGGGGCACAGTGGGCTGATCTGAGGTTGATGGGGGCATGGTGGGCTGATGTTAGATCTGATGGGGGCACAGTGGGCTGATCTGAGGTCTTATGGGGCACAGTGGGCTGATGTGAGGTTTGATGGGGGCACAGTGGGCTGATCTAGGTCTGATGGGGGCGCAGTGGGCTGATCTGAGGTCTGATGGGGGCACACTGGGCTGATCTGAGGTCTGATGGGGGCACGGTGGGCTGATCTGAAGTCTGATGGGGGCACGGTGGGCTGATCTGAGGTCTGATGGGGGCATGGTGGGCTGATCTGAAGTCTGATGGGGGCACGGTGGGCTGATCTGAGGTCTGATGGGGGCACGGTGGGCTGATCTGAGGTCTGATGCGGGCACGGTGGGCTGATCTGAGGTCTGATGGGGGCACGGTGGGCTGATCTGAGGTCTGATGGGGGCACAGTGGGCTGATCTGAGGTCTGATGGGGGCACAGTGGGCTGATCTGAGGTCTGATGGGGACACGGTGGGCTGATCTGAGGTCTCATGCTGGCACAGTGGGCTGATCTGAGGTCTGATGGGGGCGCAGTGGGCTGATCTGAGGTCTGATGGGGGCACACTGGGCTGATCTGAGGTCTGATGGGGGCACGGTGGGCTGATCTGAAGTCTGATGGGGGCACGGTGGGCTGATCTGAGGTCTGATGGGGGCATGGTGGGCTGATCTGAAGTCTGATGGGGGCATGGTGGGCTGATCTGAGGTCTGATGGGGGCACGGTGGGCTGATCTGAGGTCTGATGCGGGCACGGTGGGCTGATCTGAGGTCTGATGGGGGCACGGTGGGCTGATCTGAGGTCTGATGGGGGCACAGTGGGCTGATCTGAGGTCTGATGGGGACACGGTGGGCTGATCTGAGGTCTCATGCTGGCACAGTGGGCTGATCTGAGGTCTGATGGGGGCACGGTGGGCTGATCTGAGGTCTGATGCTGGCACAGTGGGCTGATCTGAGGTCTGATGGGGGCACGGTGGGCTGATCTGAGGTCTGATGGGGCGCACAGTGGGCTGATCTGAGGTCTGATGGGGACACGGTGGGCTGATCTGAGGTCTGATGCTGGCACAGTGGGCTGATCTGAGGTCTGATGGGGGCACGGTGGGCTGACCTGAGGTCTGATGGGGGCATGGTGGGCTGATCTGAGGTCTGATAGGGGCACGGTGGGTTGATCTGAGGTCTGATGGGGGCACGGTGGGCTGATATGAAGTCTGATGGGGGCACGGTGGGCTGATCTGAGGTCTGATGCTGGCACAGTGGGCTGATCTGAGGTCTGATGGGGGCACAGTGGGCGGATCTGAGGTCTGATGGGGGCACGGTGGGCTGATCTGAGGTCTGATGCTGGCACAGTGGGCTGATCTGAGGTCTGATGGGGGCACGGTGGGCTGATCTGAGGTCTGATGCTGGCACAGTGGGCTGATCTGAGGTCTGATGGGGGCACGGTGGGCTGATCTGAGGTCTGATGGGGCGCACAGTGGGCTGATCTGAGGTCTTATGGGGCACAGTGGGCTGATCTGAGGTTGATGGGGGCACAGTGGGCTGATGTTAGGTCTGATGGGGGCACAGTGGGCTGATGTTAGGTCTGATGGGGGCACAGTGGGCTGATCTGAGGTCTGATGGGGGCACAGTGGGCTGATCTGAGGTCTGATGGGGGCACGGTGGGCTTATCTGAAGTCTGATGGGGGCACGGTGGGCTGATCTGAGGTTTGATGGGGGCACGGTGGGCTGATCTGAGGTCTGATGGGGGCACGGTGGGCTGATCTGATGTCTCATGCTGGCACAGTGGGCTGATCTGAGGTCTGATGGGGGCACGGTGGGCTGATCTGAGGTCTGATGCTGGCACAGTGGGCTGATCTGAGGTCTGATGGGGGCACGGTGGGCTGACCTGAGGTCTGATGGGGGCACAGTGGGCTGATCTGAGGTCTGATAGGGGCACGGTGGGTTGATCTGAGGTCTGATGCGGGCACAGTGGGCTGATCTGAGGTCTGATGGGGGCACGGTGGGCTGATCTGAGGTCTGATGGGGGCACAGTGGGCTGATCTAAGGTCTGATGGGGGCACGGTGGGCTGATCTGAGGTCTCATGCTGGCACGGTGGGCTGATCTGAGGTCTGATGGGGCGCACAGTGGGCTGATCTGAGGTCTGATGCTGGCACAGTGGGCTGATCTGAGGTCTGATGGGGGCACGGTGGGCTGACCTGAGGTCTGATGGGGGCACGGTGGGCTGATCTGAGGTCTGATAGGGGCACGGTGGGTTGATCTGAGGTCTGATGGGGGCACGGTGGGCTGATCTGAAGTCTGATGGGGGCACGGTGGGCTGATCTGAGGTCTGATGCTGGCACAGTGGGCTGATCTGAGGTCTGATGGGGCACAGTGGGCTGATCTGAGGTCTGATGGGGCACGGTGGGCTGATCTGAGGTCTGATGCTGGCACAGTGGGCTGATCTGAGGTCTGATGGGGGCACGGTGGGCTGATCTGAGGTCTGATGGAGCGCACAGTGGGCTGATCTGAGGTCTGATGGGGGCACGGTGGGCTGATCTGAGGTCTGATGGGGCACAGTGGGCTGATCTGAGGTCTGATGGGGGCACGGTGGGCTGATCTGAGGTCTGATGGGGCGCACAGATTTTTTGTGTTTTATTTTTTCGGCGTGGTATCGAGTATCGAATACTTTTTCTTGGTATCGAAATCGAATCAAAATTTTGGTATCGTGACAACTCTAGTTCTACACAGGCGCACATCTCCTGGCTTGTCAGATTCATACTGTACTGCTGCAGCTACTAATGCCATTAACGCCACTACTGCTACCCCTGCATAGCCACAAATCTTCTGCCCTGTCTGTCAGATTTCATACTGTACTGCTACAGCTAGAACTGCCACCAACGCCATTACTGCTACCCCTACACAGGTGCAAATCTTCTGCCTCCTTGTCTGTTATGTTTCATACTGTACTCTTGATGCTGCTACACCTGCTGCTATTACTACTACCCCCTGCACAGCTGCAGATCTCCTACTTTGTCAGGTTAAATATTGTACTGCTCCCATTACTACTACCCCTACACAGATGCACATCTCCTGCCTTGTCTGTCAGGTTCAGTACAATACTGCAGCTGCTCCCAAAAAGTGATCATCCTTGGAATTCTTGTTCAAAACAAGGTATTGCTTCTTCTGACACCACCCTGAGTGTAAACACTGACAGTCAAAAAGTAATAATTTTGGGATTTTTTTTTTTATTTTAAAAATCATAACAAAGCCAAAGTGCAATGTGTTGTTAAACAGGCCACCATCTATTTACCCATAGCTATATATTTCACTGCCACTTGAAGATTGTCAATGCTGCCTTGACTTTAACGTTCTAGAAGACCTCAGAATGTCATCCACAACTTGTCAGGGCAATCTGAGCACTTTTCCTTTGGCCTGAATTTATTTGTTCCTGAATTGAATCTGCTGACTGATTCAATTTCAAGAAATTCGCTCCTGTGTGACATCTCTGATGTATAACACAATCTGATTTTTGTGTAAAACATTTCCCACATTCTGAACATGGGTACGGCTTATTTCCTGTGTGAAATCTCTGATGTGTAACAAGATTTGATTTTTGTGCAAAACACTTCCCACACTCTGAACACAAATACGGCTTCTCTCCAGTGTGACTTCTCCCATGTCTAACAAGATCTGATTTTTGTGTAAAACATTTCCCGCATTCTGAACATGAATACGGCTTCACTCCTGTGTGACTTCTCTCATGTCTAACAAGATCTGATTTTTGTGTAAAACATTTCCCGCATTCTGAACATGAATATGGCTTCTCTCCTGTGTGACTTTTCTCATGTCTAACAAGACCTGATATATCTGTAAAACATTTCCCACATTCAGAACATGAATATGGCTTCTCTCCTGTGTGATTTCTCTCATGTATAACAAGACTTGATTTATTGGTAAAACATTTCCCACATTCTAAACATGAATATGGTTTCTCTCCTGTGTGAATTCTCTCATGTGAAATAAGATTTGATTTCATTTTAAAATATTTCCCACATTCTGAACATTTATACATCTCTCTTGTGTGGATTTGTTTATGTCTAACAAGATGTGATTTATCTGTAAAGATCTTCCCACATTTTGAACAGGAGTATGGCTTCTCTCTTGTGTTAATTCTTCTGTATGTAGAAGGACTTGATCTTTTTGTGAACTGTTTACCACAGTGGAACATTTCACCCTCTTTCTGGTCAGGAGAAGGTTCCTCATGATTAGAGGGATTATATGATAGAGCAGTACTGTGAAGTCCTGGATGTACATTAAGGGTTTCTCCTGAAGAGCGCTGCATGATATCTTCATCTTCTACTTTATAATTTAGTGATAACATGAAGTTTCCTTCAGAATTCGTGCTGGGATTTTCTGCCAAGATAAAAATTTAAATTTGTGGGGTTTTTAATAAACTACAGAGTAAACAAAAAGTATAACTTTCATATTAGGCTGGAAGTGAATCCAACAGGAACTAGAGGTATATAGTAAGTCATACATTTTGAAGACACTTCGGGTGTTGGTTCAAAAAAACTGAATGTGTGATTTCAGTCTTAATCAACTAATTGTATTAGCCAAATCTAGCTCAATTACGAGGATCACATCTTGTATGTGTCTCTGTGCCTTGACCTCGAGCCCGCTCACTCAACTTCAGAACTATTAGGACAGCGCATCACATTACAAGGTCGGTCATGAAAATATTGCCAACAACTGACTGACCAGGAATGGAATCCATCTTTATGGCTTTGGCTTAATAAAGATGATGGACAAAGAGGCCAAATCACAAGAAAGGCCTCTGGACTATGTGTCTGTCGAAACACCGCTTAACCACCTAACTGTTTTGCCCGAGTCCAGCTCAGGCAGTGTGAAAAGTAGCTAACTGGAGGGGGGGGGGCTGCTTTACATGCTGCTATCTCCTGAATGGTAGCAGCTAGAAACATGCAACTGGTCTTATTTGAAAGCAGACATTCCAGGCTTTCATACAAGACCAATGACAGTCCAAACAACAGAGGAGAAATCACTGTTAAAAATCGGTATGCTGTGAATGCAGCTGAAAGTGAAGGTAAAAACAGGTTTTACCCGTGATTATTTAGCTGGCATTCCATACAAGACCAGAATGACAGCTAAATAATCACAGGTAAAACCTGTTTTTACTTTCACTTTCATCTGCATTCACAGCATCCCGATTTTTAACAGTGATTTCTTCTCTGTTGCTTGGACTGTAGCTGTCATTGGACTTGTATGAAAGCCTGGAATGTCTGCTTTCAAATAAGACCAGTTGCATGTTTGTAGCTCCTACCATCCAGGAGGTAGCAGCATCTAAAGCGGCCCTCCCCCGTCCAGTTAGCTACTTTTCCCACTGCTGGACTCTGGCAAAACAGTTAGGGGGTTAATAAATGGCAAACAGACATCCCTGAAATCACATATTCCACTCGAATACTCCTGTAGATGTCTACCATAAACCAGGTTCTGGGAGATGAGACTAAACATTTGTCACTGGAGTTTCCTCACACCCACCAGGGGCTATGGGCCTTTACCACACCTCCACAAGTTTTCGATCCTCTGAACCACACACACACCTATATCACTGCTTATGGTCTTGCCCAGTAATCAAAACATTTTGGCAAAAAATCTCTCTAAACACTTAACCAACTTTTTACCATCAGACCTGATTTGGGACATTTTTGGAAACCTAGAACCAGATAAATACAACTTTACCCCAGGCGGCGGTAAATTACTACACATCACTGCGGACACATCCGAAACCTTCCACCAAAAAATGGATTGGGCTGAAACTACCCTGCACGAAAAACTTCTGTGCCTATCTGTATGTTTTGTTTCTGAAAATTTAATAAAAACAAGTTAAAAAAAAACTACTCCCAGTCTCCTCTACACCAGGCTCCGAGGTGTTGGAGAAAGCTCTACATCTATGTCCCCCTCCAAGTCTCCTTTCTTTGGGAAAGGCCTCATGTACACGAACGTGTGCCAGCCAGACAGTCCTATGGACAGCAATGCACAGGAACTGACCGTAGGGCCGCCGCATTCACTTGAATGGGGTCCAGGATCCACATCCGACGGTCCGCACCACAAAAAATTATTGCTTGCACTCCAGTGGTGCTTCAGTGCCTCGGTTCTGCACCGGTCTTCCCGACTTCCTGGCGGACCCATTCAAGTGAAGATTCAGTACAAGGACAGTTACACCCTTCTCAGTATATACACACCCATCATCCATAACATTAAGACCAGGTAATGTACCAGTTAACCAATGACAGGGCCACGTGCCCAAGGTTCACTAATGTGCGCGGAGGAGAAGACTATCTTGTCCGATCCCCCTGAAGAGCAAAGTGCTGACAATGACAGACGACAGATCCTTCTATGCCTGTGATGGCTAACCTCCGGCACTCCAGCTGTGGTACAACTACAATTCACAAGATGCCCCCTTGCTTGGCTGTTCTCAGAACTCCATAGAAATGAATAGAGCATGCTGGGAGTTGTAGCTTTCTCACAGCTGGCATGCCGGAGGTTAGCCATCCCTGTATTCTCTTCACTAGGAAATGGGTAAAGGAAGATATCAAGAGCTCACCAATCACTGCTGCATCAAAAAGGGACGTCTGCCCCCGGACATCTCCAGCAGGAAACCTCCTGAGATCCTTCAGGTGAATGGAGCCCATCAGTATGTCTGACTTATAAGGAAAATGCAGGGACCTAATGTCTTGTGATATAAGAAGCTGGTGCTCCTCCATTACATGTCACTGCACACACGTGTATACACTGCACATGACGGCTCTTACCTTGTGATATAAGAGGCTGGGGCTCCTCCATTACATATCACTGCACACACGTGTATACACTGCACATGACGGCTCTTACCTTGTTATATAAGAGGCTGGGGCTCCTCCATTACATATCACTGCACACACGTGTATACACTGCACATGACGGCTCTTACCCTGTGATATAAGAGGCTGGGGCTCCTCCATTACATGTCACTGCACACACGTGTATACACTGCACATGACGGCTCTTACCTTGTGATATAAGAGGCTGGGGCTCCTCCATTACATGTCACTGCACACACGTGTATACACTGCACATGACGGCTCTTACCTTGTGTTATAAGAGGCTGGTGCTCCTCCATTACATATCACTGCACACACGTGTATACACTGCACATGACGGCTCTTACCTTGTGATATAAGAGGCTGGTGCTCCTCCATTACATGTCACTGCACACACGTGTATACACTGCACATGACGGCTCTTACCTTGTGATATAAGAGGCTGGGGCTCCTCCATCATGGCCTCCTTGTACAGATCCTTGTGTCCTTCTATATACTCCCACTCCTCCATGGAGAAATAGACAGTGACATCCTGACACCTTATAGGAACCTGACAACACAATGACACCGTCATCACCCAGACCCCTCCAGTGCTGTTACTGGAGAATTTCCCAGCATTCCCAGCAGTGTCACCTCTCCAGTCAGCAGCTCCATCATCTTGTGGGTGAGTTCTAGGATCTTCTGCTCATGTATCAGGAGGTGAGGCTCTGTGATGGGGTGAGGGGTCCTGCTCCGCCCTCCTGACTCCTGGAGATGGATGATGGGAGTCCCCCAGTCCCCCGTTGTCTTCTTCACTATTGTGTACTCCTGTGGATGGAGAGAGACACTTAGGGAATAAACCCTTCAGGGGCCATGTGCTCTCCTCCGGCCCTTTCCTCCTGGGTACAACGTGCCTACTTACCTTCTCATGGCTCCTACAACATGACTATTGGTCACTGGTCACATGACACATCACTCACCATACTGGGGGCTGATCTTCAGGTTCTCCATCACTTGGAAGGTCTGGAGGCCGTTCTACAGGACCCTGGACTCTTCCTATCACTTCCTATGATGGATTCTCCTTCCCGATGTCTGACTTGTTACAGAATACAATAAAGAGGAGAGAAATCTAGAAAAGTTTACCTCTCCGCTCAGCAGGGAGATGATCTCCAAGGTGAGGTCTAATATTCTTCTGCTGATCTCCTTCCTGTCCATCCTTGGTGGCTCATTCAGAAGAAGGCTCGTATTGCTGGTTTTCTTCATTCCCCTTACAAAAAAAAGGAGCAAAGGAATGAGCTCCATGTGTATCTAAGCTCCAGGCAGTAAAAACCTCATTCACACAGAGCAGATTCTCTCATCCACTACTACTCCCCTCATCACACTAAGCTGAGGAGCGGAGAAGGATTTCTTGTGTGTAATGGAGGAGAATCTCCAGAGGTGACATGTCTGAGCTCTCCACCACACTGTCTCCTCACAGCTCATCTTACCTGCAGGCTGGAGGAATGGCTGATACCAGAGAGAACAAGAGCCCTGACTACCGACCAGGACCTGCCCAGTATCTGCTGCACTGCCAGAGCTGAAGGACCTGGGGTGATGTCACCGTCATGTGACTAATGAATGGGCAGTGCTGAGTTCTGGAGAGATGTAGAAAATAGGCTGTGTTGGAGGCGTGGTTTAGCAGTGTTGAGGGTAAGCGGTAGTGAAGGACCTGGGGTGATGTCACTGTCATGTGATCAGTGCTGGGGCGGGGCTCAGCAGTGGCAAGGATAAGATGTGGTGATGGGCTGGTTGTAATGGTCATGTGACATGAGGGGCGGAGCTCCTTTGCTGTGTGACGTAGTGATCCCGCTCTTTCATTTCTCAGATGGATTTTCTTTTATTCTTAGAGGTTTTGCTGTATGTTTTATGCCGTATATTTTGTGTCGTGTAAAAACAGAAAAGAAATAATAATGTGAGAACAGAAGCATTCAACCATTTCAATAGTCAATCATGTATTTAGGACATACAGACGTTGCCCACCTCATGCACACAACTATATTTTTGGTCCATGTCCGATGCTTTTTTGCAGTTCACGCATGGAACCAAATTATAGAACCTGTCCTATTTTTCTCTGTGTTTTGCATACAAGAATAGGTTTTTACAGTAGCACCTTGTGCTACAGTTTTTACAGTAGCACCTGCGAAGATTGCGGGATACGCAAAGAGCACATCTGTATTTCGCGGATCTGATTGAAGCGCACAGGACAGTTTTACCACGTACGGAACACAGTAGAAACAAAACCCATAAAACTGGCAGAATTGTATTATTTTTCCAATTTTCCTGCTTCCCACTACATTGTATGCAATATAAAATGGTGCCAGTAGGAAGTACAACTTGTCCCGCAAAAAAAAAGCCCTCATACAGCTATGTGAATGGGAAAATAAAATAGTTATGGCTTCGGGAAGGCAGGGAGAAAAAAATCCTCTGGAACTCAAAGAGTTAAAAGCCCTTATCCTCAAATGTGACAATGCTTCTGTAATAATATCCAGTCCCCATAATGATGACCACAGTGCTCACATAACATCAGTGTCTGTTCCCAACATTAACATATGACATATAGCGCATGAACAGCGTTCTTACCATGTCCCTGTTTAAAAGGGTTTTCCAGGCTTTCCTCAGGACAGGTCATCATAGAAACATAGAAACATAGAAGATTGACGGCAGAAAAAGCCCCCCTGGTCCATCTAGTCGCCCTTTCATTATCCTTTTATTCTTATCTAAGGATAGATACATGTTTAAATTCAGTTACTGTGGATGTATCAACCACCTCTGCTGGAAGTTTGTTCCAAGCTTCTACTACTCTTTCAGTGAAATAATATTTTCTAATGTTGTTCTTGATTTGTCCCACAACTAACCTGAGATTGTGACTCCTTGTTCTTGTGTTCTGTTTCTTATTAATAACCCTTCCCTCCTGAACTTTATTCAGTCCTTTAACATATTTAAAGGTCTCAGTCATGTCCCCCCTTTCTCTTCTTTCCTCCAGACTATACATATTAAGAACTCGGAGTCTTTCTTGATAACTTCTATGCTTTAGACCTTCCACCATTTTTGTAGCTCTTCTTTGGACCCGTTCTATTTTAGCAATATCCTTCTGCAGGTGAGGTCTCCAGAATTGAACACAGTATTCCAGATGTGGAGACCTCACCTGCAAAAGGATATTGCTAAAATAGAACGGGTCCAAAGAAGAGCTACAAAAATGGTGGAAGGTCTAAAGCATAGAAGTTATCAAGAAAGACTCCGAGTTCTTAATATGTATAGTCTGGAGGAAAGAAGAGAAAGGGGGGACATGACTGAGACCTTTAAATATGTTAAAGGACTGAATAAAGTTCAGGAGGGAAGGATTATTAATAAGAAACTGAACACAAGAACAAGGGGCACAATCTGAGGTTAGTTGTGGGACAAATCAAGAACAACATTAGAAAATATTACTTCACTGAAAGAGTAGTAGAAGCTTGGAACAAACAAAAGTTGATCGGCAGCGGTCTGACTCCTAGCACTCTCACCAATCAGCTTATTCACATGCAACAGCTAGCGGTGGCCATGCTTACAGAACTAGCATGTGCTATACTATTTAGGTAACTCCCATAGATGTTAAAATAAACCTGTCGGCCCGTTTTTGCCCTCCAAGCCCCCCCCCCCCCCCAAATATCAAATATCTTTTCATAGACTTCAGAATGCAGTAAAAATTATCTTTTTCCCCACCCCTGCTGTTTGTTTTTGAGTGGGATGAAATCATGGAGGCCGGCAACTTGTCTGGAAGTCAAGCTAACCATGGTTGGACTTGCCCACCATAGTACCAGAGGGTCCTCCGATGACAATAATGGACCCCTAAATTCTCCAGCTACCTTTTTTTAAAAGGTTAGAACAGTGAAGAATCGTAAAAAGTCTCAAATTTTAGCTAAAAATTCCACTGTAAAAACTGACATATAATTATAGTAAAGTATTGTGTCAAGGAAATCCTGGGATCTACTCATTCTTTAAAAGAGGGGATGGGGCATGTCCTAATACACTCCCAAGAATATAGGGGGTAATTTATGAACAGATATAGACCGGATTTGTGGCGTATATCTGGCGCAGTTTTTGCTGCATGCCATTTTGCGGCAGGATCCGCGACTTCTTCCCCTCTCAAACCAGGTCTAACAAAGTGGACGTGTCAGGGAAAGGGACGGGCTGGCAAGTCTCATTCATCATTTTCTACATCTGGTTTAGGCATAGAAAATGCTCTGAATGTAAGACAGCGAGGAAACTGTCTTACGCTTAGAATCGGTGGTGGATACGCCCAGGAGCGGACTGGGAACTTAAAGTGGCCCTGGAAAAAATACTAAAAGTGGCCCTGTTTTGTAGCCTGGTCAAAATTGATGGAAGGCAGGGCCAGCAATACCATATTGTGGCACATTATACCGCCCCAACAGAGCCAAATACCACAGTCCATCACAAAATACATCCCCAAAGCTTACACTGGCCGGCCATGAGGAGGGCCCAGATGGCCCCATGGGCATCGGCCCACCGGGAAATTTTCCTGTAAGGTCTATGGCCAATCCACCCCTGGATACGCCAAAGTTATGTACAGGCCAGCACCTCTGCATAACTTCGGCGATCCACCGCCAGCGCAGTCTAAAACGCCGGTCTGTATAAATGTGCCCCATAGATTTCTGCTAACATATGTGCCAGCATCTGTGACCGCAGACAGCTGTCCATCACTAGTGCCCCATTTCTTTTCTCCTTATGTAAGAGTCACCATGTTTTAAAAGTTGATCATAATCACCTTAACCCCTTAGTGACCAGCCTGTTTTGGGCATTACCGGTCAAGTTTTTCTTCCTTTTTTCATTGTCGCCTTCCAAGAACTTTTTTACTTTTCCATCACCCGCGATGCTAGAGAGGCTCGTCCCCGTCCCCGCCTGCCATTGGCTTCTTCCCCCCCAACACCAGATATTTTCATCATCACACGGGGAGAAGCTGCGCAGGCCAGATTGGAAAAGCACAATGAATTGCTAGCAGTGGAAGCGGGCTCAGCGGGACTACAGGGCCACTGTGAGGAAATGGGGGGGCCTGGTGGGGCTGGACAAGGACTTAAAGTTGGGGTGTAACGGATTGTCCAGAAGGAATGACTTACATTTGTCAGATGTTAGTCTTGAGTTCACAACAGTCTGCAGTGAAGTGGTGACAAAGTAGGGCAGCTGGGTGAGCCCTACATTTTGTGGCCATGGTGAAGTAACCAGTCTTTGTGGCTGCAGTTTCTTCTCCATGGGGGGAACACAGGCAATATGCCTGGTCCCTGGTTTGGATGGATTTTGTCAATGATGAAGGGTGGTCAAGGTGTTTGCTTTGGGGGGGGAGCAAATGGAGTTATTTGGGATAGGGGGATAGGGGCATTGCTGAGTAGAGACATTGAAAGCGAGCCTGTGACCCCGTATTTGTCATTGTGACACTTTGTGCCTGCTGCTGTCCCGCCATCCGGGGTAGGCAGGGGCGTTGCATTACTCACCTAGTTTCTTACAGCCAACAGACCCTCATAGGCAGGCCGCAGCCTGACTGCAAAGCCTTTACCTGTGTGTGTATTAGAGAGGCTTTTCCCTCCAGCACTGCAAGGTTTAATTGCATTTCCCATCCTGTACTCAGCTTGAGTAATAAGCTAATCAACTCTCATATATAGTTGCGCTGCTGACATCACTTCTTAGCCTGTGCAATTGGTTTTTACATAACATTTAAAGAGCTACCGTACAATCCGTGTCTCTCAGTGTTATCTACAGCTTTGCGCTGGTCAGAACAAAAATGGAAGGATGGGCCATCAATTGCTTAAAGGATCTAATCATTTAAAGTACATTTGAACCGATCACACTGTATTAGTTGGGAAGGGAAAAGTCTGTCCTGAGAGAATATGCCATAAACCAGGGCTGGCCAACCTGCGGCTCTCCAGCATGCCCAGTCTGCCTACAGCTATCAGCCTACTGCAGGGCATGGTGGGAGTTGTAGTTTTACAACAGCTGGAGAGCCGCAGGTTGGCCACCCCTGCCATAAACTGTAACAGTATATTCTGTGTGGTGACACAAGACGTTCCAGTGAACATTTATCACACAGCTCGAGTTAATAAATGACTTACTGCTCTTGAGATCAGGATACACCATTCCTATCACCTCACCCAGGCTAGTAGATAAAGTAGAAACTTCACTTGCAGCAACTTAAAAAGGCACCAATTTGCAGTGATTGCAAAGGCATTGAGGCAAAATCTGCAACAAAAAGGGGACTTCTGCGGTGTTGCTATCAGTGTGTGAAGAGTGGGAGAAGAGGGCGGCATTGACAATCCAACACAATGGGCAGCACTTTGAACACATTTTATAAGTGGTCAGAAACTTGTAAATAACTCATGAAAGAATAAAGTTACGTTAAAACCAAGCACGACATTGTTTTTCTTGTGAAATTCTCAATAAGTTTGATGTGTCACATGACCCTCTTCCCATTGAAAAAACTAATGTTGGATCCAAAATGGCCGACTTCAAAATGGCCGCCATGGTCATCACCCATCTTGAAAAGTTTCCCCCTCCCATATACTAATGTGCCACAAACAGGAAGTTAATATCACCAACCATTCCTATTTTATTTAGGAGTATCCATAGAAATGGCCCACCCTGTATTTAATACCTATTGAAAGCTGGAAATATTTTCTCAAGCTTTGGAGAATTTTCTTAGTCTTCTCCCGACCTGTCCTCTGACGTCATTGTGAAGGTTTTGAGGTTGTTTCAGGATTGAAAAGGAAACCCTTTCCTCTCCCCTTAGAGGGTTGCCATCTATTTGTCCCTTCCTTTTTTTCTGGTCTGTTCTGGATCTCCTATAATTCCGAAAGGAGCGTCTTTAATGGTAGAATTTACAATCTTCAGGGAAACTCCTTCTTCTTGTCTGATGCCTTGTCCAAGATATCATCAAGTGCAGAACCAAATAACCTGTCCCCCTCGCACAGAATCGAGCATAACCGGCTTTTAGAGCTGGCATCACCCGTCCAGGACCTAAGCCATATTGCTCTGCGAGTAGCTTTTGAGAGGGCTGAGGATCGAGCAGAAAGTTTTACAAGATCTGCTGAGGCATCAGACAAGAAGTTGGCAGCTTGTTTTAAAGTAGGGATAGAGGCCCGAATCTCTTGCCTAGGAGTACCCGCAGCGAGATGGTCCTAAAGTTGCGACAGGTGGCTGCAATACTGGGCCTTAAAGGGGTTCTCCAGGAATTAGGAAAATGAAAATACTTAAATATTACTTTATTATAAATATATTCCTAAATACCTTTCATTAGTTATAATGGATCGTTTTGTCTAGGGAGCAATCATTAGGAGAAACAAAATGGCCGCCGTCCTTTTAGTACATACAGAACCTGTCCTAATCACACAGGAGGACATGGTACTTCTGAGCAGTGAGCCAAAGAGCTGCCTCATCTTCTTCTATGATCCTGAATACAGTTCAATATGATTGTCAGCTAAATCTCTGAAGAAATGGAGTTCATGAGACATGAGGTACAGAGAGGATTTGGGGTAATAAGCAGCAGGTCTTGTATACAGTCTCCATTACCACAGTCTGTCCTGTCCGTCCTCTCTGTACTTCATGTCTCCTCATGAACTCCATTCCTACAGAGATTCAGCTGAAGATCTTATCATCTGTATTCAGGATCATAATCCCTGACAAGCAGAGCAGAGAGGAGGATGAGGCAGCTCTTTACCTCAGTGTTGTGAAGTAACTTGTCCTCCTGTGTGATTAGGACAGGTTCTGTGTGTACTAATAGGACGGCGGCCATTTTGTTTCCCCTAAACAAAATGAGCCATTATAAATAATGAAAGGTATTTTGTAATTTTTTTTTATAATGAAGTAATATTTAAGTATTTTCATTTTCTAAATTCCTGGAGAACCCCTTTAACATAGCCATATTAGTCTCCCAGGGTTTTTTGAGACATAATAATAATATGGTTGCACAACATGTAATCAGCAATAAGGGTAAAAGTAAATCTGGATATATGTGGCACTATGCCGACTAAAGATAAAAGATAAAAAAGGAAGTCTTTAGTTACACATATTTGCAAATGCGTGATAAAATCACGCATTTGCAAATATGTGTAACTAAAGACTTCCTTTTTTATCTTTTATCTTTAGTCGGCATAGTGCCACATATATCCAGATTTACTTTTACCCTTATTGCTGATTACATGTTGTGCAACCATATTATTATTATGTTTATAGTCCTGCTCTATGGATATGCACTTAAGAAAAAATATTTATATATATATATCGTTGGTCCGAATTTTTTATTTCTATTATTATATACGGAGCCTCGCATGCTCCCTTTGGACCTGACGACGCCCATTCACCCAGGACTTTCTGGTAGGATATCTATTTAGTTGGTCTCACACGCCAGATAATGGAGGCTTGGATTTAGTCTGAACAGAGGCATAGATGAGTGTAGGGACCCATTCCACAGGAAGTTACCGTGAAGTTTGGTGAGTGGGCTTAATCACGCATTTGCAAATATGTGTAACTAAAGACTTCCTTTTTATCTTTTATCTTTAGTCGGCATAGTGCCACATATATCCAGATTTACTTTTACCCTTATTGCTGATTACATGTTGTGCAACCATATTATTATTATGTTATAGTCCTGCTCTATGGATATGCACTTAAGAAAAAATATTTATATATATATATCGTTGGTCCGAATTTTTTATTTCTATTATTATATACGGAGCCTCGCATGCTCCCTTTGGACCTGACGACGCCCATTCACCCAGGACTTTCTGGTAGGATATCTATTTAGTTGGTCTCACACGCCCAGATAATGGAGGCTTGGATTTAGTCTGAACAGAGGCATAGATGAGTGTAGGGACCCATTCCACAGGAAGTTACCGTGAAGTTTGGTGAGTGGGCTTAATCACGCATTTGCAAATATGTGTAACTAAAGACTTCCTTTTTTATCTTTTATCTTTAGTCGGCATAGTGCCACATATATCCAGATTTACTTTTACCCTTATTGCTGATTACATGTTGTGCAACCATATTATTATTATGTTTATAGTCCTGCTCTATGGATATGCACTTAAGAAAAAATATTTATATATATATATCGTTGGTCCGAATTTTTTATTTCTAGGGTTTTTTGAGGAGACCCTCACATTTTTTATCCATAGGGTCCTTTAAAAGACCCATGTCTTCAAATGCTAAAGACGATTTTTTAGAAATACGGGCAACAGGGGCATCGATCTTAGGAGTCTTATCCCATAAATTTGAGTCTTCCTCAGCAGAAGGATATTTACTTTTGAAGGCGTTTGGTACTACATTACGTTTTTCAGGGTCTTTCCACCCTTTTTTTTCGATAAGCATCTTAATATCATTGTGAACAGGAAGGGGCACTGAGGAAGGGGCAGGATAGTACGCCCCGAAACGCGTTCGGCTGTATGGGCTCTATTTGGCCAGATTTCATAAAGCTCCACCTCATAAAGACTTATATTAAGATTTTCTAAAGCTGCAATTCTCAAAGCTACCATTGCACAAAGGATTTATCCCTACAATATATCAAGTTCAAAAATACAAACAAAATAAAAGAACAAGCAAGATATCTGCAGCGCTTATAGATTGGAACAAAAAGACCTCTTCTAATAGCGGGCACCCACGTGGGACGCCACATGAGATGCCGCTCTACAGAACCTCTCCCTGCACGCTGTAAAAGCGCGCACATCGGGCTTCGCGCTGCCAGAAGACACAGCGTATCTTAGGAGCGCACATAGAAGGAACCGTATCCTCAACCTAAGAGAACTGCCTTACTAGAGGGGGTAACGTACATTACTCGTCGCTGCATCTACATTTATTATCAATATAGGAACTTACTTGAATATATCTAAACACATTGGAATCTTCCTAACCATACTGTGACTGATGATAACAGCACTATTTAAAGAAGAACTCCCACAAAAATGTTCATTCTCTGACCTGTTAGAAAGGTGCATGATGTAATCTTCTCATCAGCGACTGTATCTGTGAGTTATCCCCTCTCTTCTTATTGTAGCTGGGTCATGTGACCAACTCCCTGACCTCCAACTGACCCAGGACAGGAAGCCAGTTACTGCTCTATTCATTCCTATGAGACTGAGAGTGAGGCTCCCATAGGAATACATAGAGAAATAGACTTCCTGTCCACACATAAGATGCTGTGTTATCTGGTGAGTCTGATTGCTGGTCACATGACACAAATGAGAAGCATCAGGGAGATATAACTCACAAAGCCAGACACTGGTAAGAAAATGACATTCACTACAGATTACATCATGTACATTTCTAGCAGGACATGGAATAAGAATAGACTATTTACTACATATATTTATCTGTTGATCATTGTTTTAACCCCTTTTTTTCCTTTCGCTTTACATTTCTTCTTAATAAAATGTTTCCCTTTTTCAAATAATTATCTGTAAATATATATACACCAACTCCCACTTATTAACTTTAGATATAACAGAAATCTACCTGTATACTTACTAAAAACATCAGATAAAAATTACATCTATAATTACCATTTGTTCAAGTAATGTCATTCGACAACTGAGTAGAAGACTATAGAAACATATCAGTTCTGTACAAAACAATTCATTTATATATTTTCTACCTATCTCTTATCCATACTCCAACTCTCAACTAGTGTCTATTTTTCAGGCTTTGGGTAAAGCCGGGACAAAGCACGCCACTTCCATTATTATCGGGTGGTGAGCCACTTTTCCTTTTTTACGTGAACAGAAAAAACCCTTCTCTTCCTTCCGCCAAGACCCTGCAACATTTGATCCTCTACCGTCTGGGAATCCTTTATATCCTCTATATTCATGGTTGCTCTGATAGTCTTTACTAATCTCTCTGTATCCTCTGGAATACGTAGCAGTTTGCCCGAACCGTCTTACGAAGATGAGGAATCACCTTCAGAGACAATTTCGCCATCATCAGAGTCCGGATCACCCCTAAAATCCGACATCTGAGATCTTTGAGATGAAGATGATTGGGGAGACCCTAGAGGCAACCTTGAGTCTATAGCGAATTTAACTTCCTCCTTAATGAAGTTTTCTATAGATTCCAGTAGGGATGGAGTTTCTTCAGTAATTACTTTATTTGTGCGTTTGGGACAAAGGGGTTTTTTTAGACTTGGATGCAAGTGATTTTCTGCAAACTGCGCACGTTTTATGCCCCGATTCTCCGCCAGAGGCTTTAACCATGGTGGATTCTCTACCCTGCAATACAATATTTTAAATCAGGACCCGAATTCCAATTTTAAATAATGGGAAGAGGGGACCCCATACCAAGACTTTTTGGGGGTGGAACACCATAATAAGATATGTGCTCAATAATAGCACAAATAAGGAGAATTATAATGCAGAAACACAGTCTGGAAGGAGGCTTACCGGGCTCTGGGCTGTACCAGGATCGACAGGCTTGCGGAGCATGTCAGACGATTCGGCCTCCGACGTCCTGTGCTGGCGGAAGTGACATCAGAGACCTGGCAGAACGGGATTCTTTGCCCAGAGGAAATCCCGCCTGTCTGTGCATGCGCGTGATCCCTCGCTACCCGCTAGAGGCAGGCGGCAGAGCGGAAGCCCGGGGCTGCTTTCACCGAAAGACTTAAGCCCAAGGACAGGGTAGGAGACAATGAAACCCCCCTAATTCCCCCGTCCTCTGCAACGGCCCTCCCAAGAAGGGGAAGAATAAAAAGACCGTACGCTGTCTTCAGCTCCCCCAGGAGCAGCTTCCACGTCGGTCCGAGGACAGGAAACAACAACTGAAACAGGTAATGGGAGGGGGCCTTTTAAACTTCAGCTTCTACGTTGTTTCCTGTCCTGGGAGGCGGGGACACCCTCCTGAGAGTGCCGTTGTGGAGGCGTCGGGGAAAACAATACATAACAGTAACATGTCAATATTATTAAGGCACATTATCAGAGGACCTGGAATTAAACATCCAGATACGATTCTTTGCTAGGCATTAGAGACAATAGCTAGGTGTAAGAATGGTAGTGCCTCCTCTGTGTTACTACACTGGATGCGGAGGAGAAGGCAGTAGGGCAACGGAGGACGGGTCTGTAGTCGGTGACTATTTCTAGGAGGATCTTCTCGTCTTCTATAGGGGGCAGGTCTCGTAGTGTGAGCTCCTCCTCAGTGATGGGATGGATGGGCCTCACATAGAAATGTCTCCCATTTGCAGTGCTTCTTCATACACTGGTTCATAGTCAGAGATAAGGATTTGCTCGCTCTCTGACTACATTGTCCTCTCTTTGCAGGTTCTGCAGACTGAAGGTTCTGTATTTAGTAAGATGTGTGTCTACACCAAAGAAGAGCTTCGCTATGGGCAAAAAAAGTTGAATTCGCACACAACTGGTGTCATCGACTGGCGTTTCGGCGGACCCAGACGAAGGTTCGTGAAAACGCGCATCGGGTTTGGCGTCATCCCGGAGGAGGCACATCTAGGTAATGAATTCTGTCCCTGTTAATTGTGTATTTATGTTTTATATTTGAAACTTTCATATTTTGAAAATTCCATGCGGTCTGGATCTTTTGCATAAGATATGTGTCTGTTGTGTAAGATCCTGAGGAGAAGGATTGGATTGTGCGCTCCTACGAGACGTCCTGTGTACAGCGGTGAACCTTGTTGCGAACTATAGAAAGGCCTTATCAAATGGTAGACAACCTGGATACGAAAAGCCCTGCCTGGCGCTGGCGTGAGCGAGTGTCTCTCCATATATATACAGCGCAAGCGCTCGAGTCATTGACTTCAGGGAAGCAGAGAAACAGCGCCAAAGCTGTACAGTAATAAACCATGTCTGTGCAGGCGCTCCATCTTCCCTGATGTGGAAATCCACAGGAGAAAATCTTCCCAATGTGGCCATAAGGAAAAAAAAATCAAGGAAAAAAATGCACACATTAGATGCAAACATTATATATGGACTAAGCCCTCATTCTGATGTGATAAAATCTGAGACTCTCAGCCAATATATTTTGATCAAAACACATCTGTGCCCACCTACCAGCGCCAAGGTGGTCTCAAGTCAGACCCTAATGTTAGTGCATTATATTCCTTGATTTTTCCTTATAAATGTTGCCATGTACATCCGCATATTTAGTTATCGTATCATGCAGGATGTTTTGTATTTTTTTCTGTGATTTTTGATAAATGTATGTGCTTCATGTGTGAATGCGCTCCTATTATCTGGGGAGTAGCATTCTTGTGCACTTTTTGCCCCACCTGTCCCACAGGTGGCCTTGATTATGTGGTCCATATAGCTTTGCGTTCTCCTCCTCTCATCGGTTGCTGGGTGCACACAGAGGTTACTATACAGTACAGACCAAAAGTTTGGACACACCTTCTCATTCAAAGAGTTTTCTGTATTTTCATGACTATGAAAATTGTAGATTCACACTGAAGGCATCAAAACTATGAATTAACACATGTGGAATTATATACTTAACAAAAAAGTGTGAAACAACTGAAAATATGTCTTAGATTCTAGGTTCTTCAAAGTAGCCACCTTTTGCTTTGATTACTGCTTTGCACTCTCTTGGCATTCTCTTGATGAGCTTCAAGAGGTAGTCACCTGAAATGGTTTTCACTTCACAGGTGTGCCCTGTCAGGTTTAATAAGTGGGATTTCTTGCCTTATAAATGGGGTTGGGACCAAGAGTTGTGTTGGGCAGAAGTCAGGTGGATACACAGCTGATAGTCCTACTGAATAGACTGTTAGGATTTGTATTATGGCAAGAAAAAAAAGCATCTAAGTAAAGAAAAACGAGTGGCCATCATTACTTCAAGAAATGAAGGTCAGTCAGTCCGAAAAATTGGGAAAACTTTGAAAGTGTCCCCAAGTGCAGTCACAAAAACCATCAAGTGCTACAAAGAAACTGGCTGACATGAGGACCGCCCCAGGAAAGGAAGACCAAGAGTCACCTCTGCTGCGGAGGAGAAGTTCATCCGAGTCACCAGCCTCAGAAATGGCAGGTTAACAGCAGCTCAGATTAGAGACCAGGTCAATGTCACACAGAGTTCTAGCAGCAGACACATCTCTACATCAACTGTTAAGAGGAGACTGTGTGCAGCAGGCCTTCATGGTGGAAACCACTGCTAAGGACAGGCAACAAGCAGAAGAGAACACAAGGAATGGACATTAGACCAGTGGAAATCTGTGCTTTGGTCTGATGAGTCCAAATGTGAGATCTTTGGTTCCAACCACCGTGTCTTTGTGCGACGCAGAAAAGGTGGACGGACGGACTCTACATGCCTGGTTCCCACCGTGAAGCATGGAGGAGGAGGTGTGATGGTGTGGGGGGGCTTTGCTGGTGACACTGTTGGGGATTTATACTGAACCAGCATGGCTACCACAGCATCTTGCAGCGGCATGCTATTCCATCCGGTTTGCGTTTAGTTGGACCATCATTTATTTATCAACAGGACAATGACCCCAAACACATCTCCAGGCTGTGTAAGGGCTATTTGACCAAGAAGGAGAGTGATGGGGTGCTACGCCAGATGACCTGGCCTCCACAGTCACCAGACCTGAACCCAATCGAGATGGTTTGGGGTGAGCTGGACCGCAGAGTGAAGGCAAAAGGGCCAACAAGTGCTAAGCATCTCTGGGAACTCCTTCAAGACTGTTGGAATACCATTTCAGGTGACTACCTCTTGAAGCTCATCAAGAGAATGCCTAGAGTGTGCAAAGCAGTAATCAAAGCAAAAGGTGGCTACTTTGAAGAACCTAGAATATAAGACATATTTTCAGTTGTTTCACACTTTTTTGTTAAGTATATAATTCCACATGTGTTAATTCATAGTTTTGATGCCTTCAGTGTGAATCTACAATTATCATAGTCATGAAAATACAGAAAACTCTTTGAATGAGAAGGTGTGTCCAAACTTTTGGTCTGTACTGTATGTGCAGTGTCTGCTCTCCCGAATGTAGATGCCCACAAGGAATAGGTAGGTTTAGAGTAGGACCTGCCTGACCTGAGACCACCTTGGCGCTGGTAGGTGGTCACAGATGTGTTTTGATCAAAATATATTGGCTGAGAGTCTCAGATTTTATCATATCAGAATGGGGGCTTAGTCCGAATATAATGTTTGCATCTATTGTATTAGTGCATTATTTTCCGTGATTTTTTCCTTATAAATGTAGCCATGCACATCCGCATATTCATTATCATATTGTGCAGGATGTTTTGTATTTTTTTTCTGTGATTTCCAATGTGGCCATGACCTAAGAGAGGCCTACACCTCCTGTCTGGATCACCTCACACCTTCTAATACAACCAAGTGGACAGCAGCCAAAAAATCTTTCTATCTTTGAGTGAGATGTAAATAAGATGAGGAACTTTTCAGTTTTGTTACAAGGATTTCTGGCACAGCTGGTAAATGGGAGAAATGTTCCCGTTCACTTTTGGAGACCCCCAGGGTAATATCTCCATAACCTTTACAAAGAAAGCTCAAACATTCAGAAGACCAGGTGTGTCTTCCTTATACACAATCAATAGGTCTGGTCACTCTTAGGGTGTATTTTTTGTCTGTTGTTTTTTATTTTGTCCGTTCGTTATAATGGGGCTGCAAAAAAAAACGAAAATTAATCCGTGTGCGTTCCATATCTCCGCAAGTCCGTTCCACAAAAAAAATAGAACGTCGGATAAGGACAGGCATTGATATAATGGATCCGCAAAGAATACGGATGTAACATGGACAACACATGGATGTCATCCGTTTTTTTTTGTTTTTTTTTTGCAGATCCATGTTTTGCGGAGCACAAAATACATACGGTTGTGTGCATGAGCCCGGAGGTTTTTTCGGCTTTGTGTTTTCGTTTTGCGCTCCCTGCCTTCAAACAGCCATAACTGTTTTATTTTTCTGTTCACATAGCTGTATGAGGGCTTGTTTTTTGTGAGACAAGTTGTACTTTCCAATGCCACCATTTAATATTGCATACGGTGTAGTGGGAAGCGGGGAAAAAATTCCAAATCGGGTGAAATTGCAAAAAAACGCTATTCCGCTACAGTTCTATGGGTTTCTTATTTCCAGCGTTCGATGTTCATTAAAACTGATCCTTTACTTTCATTCTACTGGTCAGTACGAATCCGGCGATACCTAATATGTATAGTTTTTCCTGCGTTTTGACCCCTATAACTTTTTGGTGTTTATGTGTACGGAGCTGTATGGGGGCTCATTTTTTGCGGGGCGATCTGAAGTATTTATTGATACCATTCTGGGGTGTGTATGACTTTTTGATCACTTTTCATTTAATTTTTTTTAGAAAAAAAAAGCGGCAAAAAAACAGCGAATTGCCATTTAGACGCTTTTTTCCGCCACACAAGTCGCCGTATTGGAATTTTCTTTTTTATATTTTAAAAGTACGGGCGTTTTCGGTCACGGTGATACCCATGATGTCTATATTTATTGTTATTTAGGTATTTATTTTTTAATTATACGGAAAGGGGGGTGATTTGAACTTTTATATTTTTTATATATTTTTTTACTTTTTTTAAATTTTTTTTTTATATTTTTTCTTTATGAGCAATGAGGGTCTTTTATTTTTGAATTAATGCCCGAATTTGCTAATTTCTTATCCTGGCCTGCCATCTAGTGGCCAGAATAAGAATTGCACTTTGAAAGCTGTAAACCTCATCAGCGAGGTTTACAGTTTCAGATCGTGTACAGACACCCTGATTGGCCATATGGGGCGTCTGTACACCACCCGTAAGAGTACACTTCCGGGTTTAGACGCAACCAGATGCCGTGATCACGTGTCATCACTGCATCTAAAGGCCTATGGAAATGCCGCCGATGGCGGTAAGTACCCGCAAGTCTCTTCTGTTAGAAACAGCAGAGACTTGCCGGCCATGACGCCCGCCGCACGTGCGAGCGGGCGCCATGTGCCCGCATCGCACCAGCGCCGTACATGTACGACGCTGGGGCTGTAAGGGTTAAGGGGGTCGTCTGGCCCAGAGCTGAACCCAGACATAACCTCTTCTTCACTCATTTACCATGTATGAGTGAGTGGAGCATTTCTTGCTCCGATGTTCCTCCTCCTTGCCTGGCGCTGCATCATACAGGACAAGAGCTTTTTCTTTACTGCCAGTGACGTACCCGGCTTCACATGCCACTGGCACAATTGGGCGATCTTCAGCACTGCCCTAGGCTCTTAGACCACCCATTTGTGCCGGTGATGTTGTGAAGGTAGATCAGTTGAAATACTGAATTTTCCCCTCACTGTATAATGCCATTTGTATACATATGTATCTATTGCTATTTTCCCTTACAAAGTAACATCAGTTCTGTGAATTCCTATGCAGCTGTACAACTGGTCAAGGGTGGTGTCCACTTCCTGATTCGACCATCCCCCAAGACCCTGTGCTGGACTGACCACATGTGTGTCAAGAAGAACAAAGACTATATGTGTTTAACTCTTACTGGCTTGTTGGGAAATGTCCCGCCTCTCTTCCTGTGTATATACGTTTGGTAATAAACTGAGTCAGTCCCAGACCACCTGAGAGCCCCTGACGTGAGGATGACTCCAAACTGATATTTGTGTCCGTCTTGAGTTATTGAGTGCGCACCACGTCTGTAATTAGGACAGCCGAACTGATCTCCTACGAACCCATTGAGTTCTCCCCTCAACAGCTTGGTGCTCCAGGTGAGGCCCTCAAAAAGGAGCACCCATACCCTGATATCCGAAGGTAGTCGACATCTCCGAAATTCCTGTCTCCCGAAATTGAGGCTTGATCAACCTCCACGATCACGGTAAGTTTTTCATATACATTGTATGTGATAATTTGCCTGTGATTCGAGGGACGTGGGACAGAGGAGACTAGACTTACGGGTGTTGTGGGTGAGTCCATAGTGACCGGACTGAAGGGTGGTCTCCGCTGAGGGTCCGAACTTAGATAAAGTATATAGAAGGTCACTAAGAGGACTCAGATCGGTTGGATAGGGACCCAGACTGACAGTTCTGTGATAACCTCAATAGGGACTAGCCCGAGAGTTATCAGACATAGCTAAGTGATAGGGACAGTGTAGTGAGTGACAGAGTAGTCACGGAAGGACGCGCTGAGCGGTGCTTATCACGCCCATTGAGCGAATCTCCCAGGATCGAAGACGGTGAGGCTGTAATTTACGAGTATATAAGTATAACGAGTATATAAGAGTATATAACGAGTATA